>OX411550.1:8262253-8482253 GCA_948146395.1 Fragum whitleyi
TAATCAATTGAGGTAATTTTTTGAGTCAAAATTCATTTCCTAAATATTCCTATATAAACTTATTTTTCATCTGTAATAAATTATATGTTCAAGATCATTGTTTGTTATGTGTTGTACCTGTACGCCCAGAGAAAAACAAACAATTTTGATTATCCAATATTTTAACTTAGTCACTCAGGCCGTAGAATACTTTGTTAAGATATTTCATAACCGAAGTTGATTAGTTTAATTGCCGTGTATCAATAAATTGATTCTCTCGGCGACTCTACCTACCTACCGAGGGGATTTTGTCCGCCCTAGTAATTCTACTGAGGGGGTTTTGTCCGCCCTAATAATTCTACCGAGGGGATTTTGTCCGCCCTAGACATTTCATTGAGGGGATTTTGTCAGCCCATTAAAGTCTACCGAGGAGATTTTGTCCGCCCTAGTAATTCTATCGAGGGGATTTTGTCCGCCCTATCAATTCCACCGAGGGGATTTTGTCCGCCTATGCAAAAAATGACCGAGGGGATTTTGTCCTAAGGGGATTTTGTCCGACATTCCCAAAATTCGAAGGTGCGAAATGTTACAAAATGACTGTATTGTTTGACAGCAAAAACAAATAAGTTGGCACTTGATTGCAAATTCGGAAAAATATCGATGAATTAGACAATCGGCAGGTACTCGTTTCAAATCACATTTGTTCATATTTTCTCAAATTATCGAGCTTTCATATATTATTCCATTTTTTTACCGATTAATCGATTAGTGAAATTGGTAATCGGTAATCGGACGTTCGATCGAGTACTCGATTAATCGAATACTCGTTCCCCTCCCTACTAAATATGTCAATATCGGGTTCATCTCAGAATAGATAAAAACAATTTTCAATTTTCTGGTCAAACAGTTTTTTAACATATAGAGAATACACTCAGAGTTGATATCCTAAGAAAGTTAATATCTTCGAAAATTAATTTAATTAACACTCACTTTTAGACTAAAATAACTCTTAAAATCATACACTTTTGACTCAGCCCCTATGCAAATCAGAACTATTTTTCGATAGACAATTCGCTGTTCCGTTTAATTCAGACACAAGAAGGTATGAAAGGCTGAGAGTTAGCATGTAGTCGGACGGACAAAATCATTATTTTACAATAAAAAATCTGAAAAAAAACGGAATTCTTCTGGTATCAGATGGAAAATATGATATGACGAGAAAAACTTCTTTTCAATATTTCAATTCTGAGATTTTCGGCAAAATGTTGGTCCATATAGAAGTCAAACAGACTATATAAAGTAAAATAATATTTTACGAGACCAAAATCTAATTTACATAATTTGTAAATTTGATTTTGGCCTCGTGAAATACGCCCACGTGCAGGAGCGGTCTTCAAATTGGAGTCCGAAATATTGCGGGACATAAATATTCATCAAGTTAGGCATTCATTTAGATCATTGCTTCATAATCATTTGCATTACCGTATATCGAGAATTATAAATGATTCCAGATTGCGGTTCGTCATTGAGATCATGGAGATAAAATAATTTCATGCATCACTTTTATGTCACTTACATTCGAATTTTCATATTTACAAATAGATGGGAAAAGGCGGAAGCATAACCCAAACGAAAGAGAAGCTCCTATTGGTGGACAGGAAAGACTTTGGGAAAAACTGATAGATAGCCTTGAATCAAACAGTTGTCCAGTGGATGCATTCCGTTGTTTAAAGTATTGTTTGTGCGAGAAGGGCCACTATGGGCATCTGGCAGAAGACTTGGATCATTTTCTAATTGATGGATGGAAAATGTCAGAGTGCATATGTAGCGTACAATTGCGACCACAGTTAACATTTTCATCTAACTCTGCTACGTCGTATTCTACAGAACCGCTCAGTCCAGAGAGCCCGTGTTCAACATACAGCGTAGAACTGAGGTCCAGGCTGATGGAAACGGTGAGTCCAAGACCTGTAGCGATGCTCTTTACTCCGGACGTTTTGCTAGAAGAGTGTGGATTGGATTCTAGTGGCGAAGTTGAACTAAGGCAACGCAGACCGGGCAGAAGAAGTACCAAACCAAAGGCCATGCACATACTACCACAAATGGAAGAGGAATTTGTCAATGAAATGGTATTTATATACATTTTGTCCTGGCTCGTTTGCGCCAAGCATGACATAGTTTTCTTTAATGCTTTTTGGTGGTTTATCGAGAAATAACGGTAGATTATCACTTGATAATTTCACCACAAAAGCAGTGAAATTATCAAAAATTTATACCCTGTTTTTGTGCATTTCATCCTATCTGACGTCATCTATGCGGGGCGAAATAAGTGACGTCACAATGAACGTTGCATAGCAATCACGTGTAAAATGACGCGCTTTACGAAAATGTGTCCTAGAAATTTCACATTTTGTCTCATTTTTGCATTAAAGAAATAGAATAATCGTTTGTTTCAGTGTACGACAAAATCGTGAACGACAAAATCTATATTTTCACTCGTGGCTCTGCCACTCGAGAAAATATAGCTTTTGTTGTTCACTCAATGAAATATAAATCGATCTTACACTGAAACAAACTACTATCCTCTATGTCATTACTAATATTCGGTGTACGTACGTTTGTGCGTGAGTTCATCTGCCCTGTCCGTCCGCCCGGTTTGTCCCGGCCAAAGCGCCTTTATCTATAAATAATTTAATTCGGGTTGTATTCACCAAGATTCGTGCAATCTAATTGGCTGAAAAGTATTTCAACAAGAACATGCAAATAAATGGACGCATGTTTAAATTCTAAATGCAAAGTCACACGAGTATGAAAATCTCGTATATTGGACTCGTTTTTTACGCCAAATAATGCATTCTCGTGAAATATTTTTCATATCAGACATAACAAGTTTAATAATTTGAATAACTTTCCTTTCTGTGTTGACACAGGTCCTCTTTTTAAGGTCGTCATTTTGATAAACTTTCAATAAGCTAAGAAAAACAAAGTAGGACAAACTAGTTTTATAGGTAATACCTCATTCTCTTTTCTCGTGCTTGCTATTTTTCACGCTCATTCATAATCATGCCTTCAGTTGTTGTCTAGACATTTGACAGATTTAGGCTCTATGCGACTGCCTCGGAAGTATCCGTAAGTCTTGAGGCAACGAAATATTCTTGACTCTTTTTGGGGCACGTTCCCTCGTTTACCACCAGTGCAAAAGGTGTATTGATAACATATTTATAGAGCCGCCATTAAAAAAACTTGACTCATTTATGGCAAGACGCTGTAGAAGAAGGCTACATTTACAATCTTTAAACAAGTCAATACCGACTAAGCTAGACATGAGATTCATTAGGAACATTTTAAAATCCGTTTTTAAAGATGGCGACTTTCAGGACCTTTAGTACTTTGATTTGAACCTTTTCAGTTCGTCCGTTTGTAGGCTAGCTATTTTCTTGTTTCCTTTCAAAATGCCAGCTGAAATGAATTCATTATCCTTTAATTTTTCAGGTTCAAGACTGACGAATGTTTAAACGAAAGTTGGAGTTGTTATTGTTGAAAATAGGCCTACAGACTTTCGAAATCGATACCAGCCCTGTGTTCAGGATCAGAAAACGGTGCAAACAGTTTCCCAATTATATTCCGCTTTGCACGTGCGCCTGGTTGGAAAACCGTTTGCACTGTTCGTTGATACTGAATGCAGGGCATGCAAAGGAATTCTAATGTACAACACAGGGCGTAATGAAATTGACACGAATGAATGTGTTTAGTTTGACTTTGCAATGAAATTGAACAAATGGTATGAGCGAGTTTTGAATAAATTAAAAAGAGGTAACATAAAAGCGATTATATCGTTCAAAACGAACGAAATTATAATTGCTACATTATCTACACCTAAAAGGCAATATAAGCGCCGTGTTACGCGTGGATTTCCGTATCACTCACTACATACCAATAAGACGCATCAAAATAGACACAAGCCAATACAATCATGGATTTATTTAGTAGATTTCAATGAAGATGTGGAACGTTTTGAACCAGTTTGGAGCATTTCCAACGATTTCAGCGAGTTTTGAATGATTGGCGTGAGATATTGGCTGCATCGAATGGAATGCTGAGCCAGCGATTAAGAATGGTTTTGGGTCCGAAGCTATGAAACATTTCTCATTCTAAATTCAAAATTTTCCCAAATTTCAAATTGAAATCAAAGCCTTAATTCTGTTGTAAAACTTATAAAATTTAGGCACATAAGGATAATATCAATATGTTCCTATAAATAACATGTTTATAAAATACTAGGCAGGCAACACCTAAACGGTTTCGCAGAAGAGGAATGAAGAGAAGATGTAAAAATGTCCATATTACGGTTGACCTAACTCATAACTGCTTGCGAAATAAGGGGAGGCGACAAAGAAAAACAGATACAGGGATTGTTTTATCTCTTTTTTCAATGTAAGATCGATAGGCTTTTTGTTAAATTGAACGAACAAAAATGTATTTCCACGAGTGTTGGAGCTAAGAAGGATGATAAAGCGTTTGGCGTTCAATGTATCGAAGATTTATTAGCCGTACACGAAAAATAAATCCCATTCCTTTAACACGAAATGCAGAAATTGTAGAATTGTTTCTAAAAAACGCTCCATTTCCCTCGAGATTGCATGACAACGTCGGTCATGACGTCATATACAAACGTCTTGCTAAGATGAGAAATATACACATTTGGACGAAGTTTTCTCTTCAATACGAATTTTCCCAGACATACCGACTAGCTGTAGACCTAGATTGAGAGCTCCTCTGCGCGATTCTGTACTTTTTATCAAACTTTATCGATTAGGTTTGTCTGCCCTCAAATCGCGGCTATATCCGGCAAAATCGTATGTTTTATCGGTGTTCCGTTCCGAAAGAATCGAACAAAGTTCAATTCATTCTTCTCTTCATTCCTCTAGCCCTCAAATCGCGGCTATATCCGGCAAAATCGTATGTTTAATTGGTGTTTTACATTCAGTTCCGAAGGAATCGAACAAAGTTCAATTCATTCTTCTCTTCATTCCTCTATTTTATGTTAATAGATAAGTGGGAGGAGTCAGTTTTGAATAAAGTGGTAATTCAATATCGATAATTTTGTCCAGTGGAACGAAATTAACACTATCTTATTACATCCCTATAAATATATAATACGTACTTAGTGTTTTGTATGGAAAAAAATATCTAACGAGGTTGGGAGAATTGATCATTGTCGAGGCTCTGCCGAGACAATTACCAATTCTCACAACCGAGTTAGATATTTTTTTCATACAATACACTTAGTACGTATTATATTTATCTTATAACCTCTTTTTGTCTTGTTTTAGTCGATGTTTCTAACTTAAATGCTAGTTTCTAAAAATAACTGTATGATATTATTGTTCTAAAAATAACTATGTGATATCATAAAAAATATCATACGGGTTGTTATCATACGGATACTTGTATAGTTATAAGATAAAAAAGATTTACGTACTTTTCTGTAAGTGTGTCTTCATTGGCTTATCAGGTAGTTAAAAATCGGGGTACGGACAAAATCCCTCTCGGACAAAATCCACCCCCAGACAAAAGCCATATTCCCTCCCCAAAATCAATCCACCCGGACAAAAGCCCTCCCTATACATTGCTTATATATACATATATATGTTAATTGCTTTCTCTCTTAATATTATGATTATCAACAAGAATATTGTATATGAATCATTGTTTATATTTATAGAAGTTGTTGTTGTTGATATTTTTTTTATTGTCTCATAAAGGTGTCATAATCACCATCTCAACGCCTATACTTAGGAATGTTGTTAGATCTACCACTCCAATTTTGATCGAAGGAATGTTAATACCCAACCTTGAGAAATGCAAATAAGCACCATATACATTGAAGACTAATTAGACACATTTTTCGAAACAATATCTTCTTTTTACACAATGTCTCAATGAGATGTTAAATTGATATTAATTACATTTGAACACTTGAACTCGAACATAATAACAACAACAACAACAACAAAAATGAAGCCATTTCGATCTAAGTCATACAAACTAATATGATATGCTGCTTATCTGAGAAAGATTAAGCAAAGATAAAAAATGCATTTGTGCCTCCCTTATCTTTTCCTACATGTTTTACACGCAAGTATGTATAAGGGAGGGATTTTGTTCGGGAGGGCTTTTATCCGGGAGGGATTTTGTCCGTGAGGGATTTTGTCATACATTAAAAAAAAAAAAAAAAGAAAAAAAAAAACCAACAGGCCAATACAGTCCTGAAAAGGTATGATCGATTTGAATGAATAATCTTATTCTTTTTAACTTATATTGAAGTTATTTTGAACGATTTCAGAGTATTTTTGAGTGAGTGTTTGAGTGAATGGATCGCTGAGTGATGATTTTGAATGGTTTCGAAAGGAGCGAATATCATGCTAAGTCATGTACTAACTGTACTAGCTTTACCTCCTTAATTGTTTGCCGCCGTCATAGCCAGTTGGTAGCGCGTCGGACTGTCAATCTAGAGGTCCCCGGATTAAAAACCCGACGGCGGCACTCATTTTCACCGACTACAATGCATTTGTCTCCCTCCATTCGGTCGATAATCGTAGACCTATATGGGATTGTGTAATGTTATCCGGTAACGGGAGCAAATTATTATACGATATTTCCTGGATCTGATGAAGGCGGAGTTAGGAGTAGAGTGGTATGGGAGAATTAATATTTGGAATGAGAATGAGGAGGGTTCTTAGATTGATGAACATTTTGTCTTTGCATAAATAGCCTTGTAATATGCCGCTTGGGGAGAGAGGAGAATTATATCTTGATGTCATGTTGTATCGCTATTGTAATCCGTATTAGTAACGCTGCAGCGTACAGAATATTTGGAATTATCGTTTATATATTATCTATGAAAATCCACTATACGATCCGGTCATCTATACGGCTATAACACAATAGCAAGTGGAAAATGGGAAGGACGTAATGGTAGTACCGGTGTGAGACATACCAGGAATCCATAGTTAGGTCCTCAAGTCGCCGTGATATAACTGAAAAAAAAAATTGGAAGCGGCACAAGACCCCATTCAAACAAACCTCCTTAATTTGGATATATCAGGATTCGACACAACGGGGAGTCATAGAGTCCGAGAGTCCTTCCTATTTGCCTTTATTTATTCCTTTAATTTTCATGTAAGGAGTCAACTGTGTCCCTTGATTATTTTAGGATATAAATATATACTAACAAATGAGCAGGACAATTTCTTTTTCAGTCATTATTATTTATTTTTTTTTTAGATATTTTCTACACAACTTTTTTTCAGTTATTATATTGATTGCATCTTAATGTACTAGTGTCTTTGAAAGAAAACCATCTTATAATTGGGATGAACTTTTGTTTAAAAGATTGAATTGAAAGTACTTTTTCTCATTTTTACTTTGAAAATTCGGACTCCTCACTTTTTCATCTGACTCCTTGATATAATAAGTTTGCATATAATAATCATGTGCATAATAATTCCCAATAATAAACATGCGAAAAGGACTATACAAGCTTCGCTTCCGTTCTAATCCGTTATCATATGCAGATGAAATATATTTAAAGCAATAAGTTTTCAATCTTCGCCGATGACACGGAATAGACCTCGGGAATACTACGAATAATATTATATTTAATACGCGTGGCTTAAAATTGGATATTCTTTTCGTATTTCAAGGGAGTTTTTAAATAATCAATTAATTGTATAGAACTAATATATTGCGCCTTAATACTGAACTTAAGTATGAACTTTTTTTTGAAAGCTATTAACATCTGACTGGATTGTTCACACATACTAACACGTTTTTACGCCCACCATAAATAGCATAGAATATTATTCTGATAGATGACAGTGAGACCAGTCTACGGCCAGGTAGGATCCGGACCAGAAACAGTTGGCCCTCAAACTCTGCAAACCATGGCTAATTATAAAAATGAGCAAGAAATGATAGTAGATAAGAACTGTAGGTTTAGATTTGAGCCTGTGCGTTTGATATTTAACAATTTCACACGTACAGCCATTCCGCAGTCTGGAAAGCTTTATAAGGCATTTTTTTTAAAATATCGACGGTGTTATTCTAAAATTTAAATTTTAATTAAGCTGTAGTAACGAGATTTAGAATTTTAAGACGATGAATATTTGATCAATTCTCCAGGAAAATCTGCCTAAATGACAATAACATCGACAACATACTTAATCTCCAATTCTTTCAAAATTCAATTTTATCCTGTATCTAAAAAATCATCGGCATTTTTTAAAATCGGATTTGTCTTATATTGTTTGTTTTTTAGTATCTGGATCAGACATATTTGTGTCCCGTCACGCAAAAAGGAACCATCTGAGTAGTGCGTTAAGTGTCGATCCGAGTCAGATGCGCGGGCTGCGGAAACTGACTAGGTTCGTTACATTTCGCAATCAACTAATTTTCTGAATCTAGAATAATCATCCTACCTTCCTGTGGAAGAATTTTGGAAATGAAACCTCTGGTTGGCCTGTACTAGAATAATTTTTTTTTTTAAATTTTATTTATGGAGTTCCCAGATGGTCCCTTTTCGCATGACGGGTCACATTTGTGAATTAAAAGGTGAAATCATTTAGGAAGGGTTGCCTCTGGACGGATCATCTAGAATTATAGTTAAATACATCGCGAAATTGATTTTCCCTTGATTTTCACTCAAAACTCGCTCCAAACACTCATTCAATTTCATTCCAAAATCATTCATAAATCATTCATCTTGTTAACTTCAGGATGTTCTTAACTCTATAACGAGGGTATTTTCAGATTATGTTAGACTTTGAAGCCGGAAGCCTTCTCAATACGCATAGTAAAACTCAGATCAGTCCGTACAGCTGAACAGGCTGATCCGAGTCTTAACTATATTTGATAATTTTTCAAAAACTGTTGAAATGTCTCGCACAGACTCATGTGTCTACCCAACGGGATCGTTATTTGAACTACAACATCATTATTATCATCATCAACACCAACGATTACAGTAGTACATATACTAATTTGGAGTGCCTTCTTCACGAATATTATATGGTAAATGTTTGAACGTCATTTATAAAAATATTACATCTAACGAAGAAGCTGATTTAACACTAACATTGTTTAAATAAGTCGACTTTCGAGTTCACTTATGTGTTTTTCCATACAAATGACATTAACTAGTGCGCACATATGAAGTTTTGTTATGTCTGAGTCCAAGACAAACGGCGTGAAAGTGGCGACGTCAACGACTCAAAGCTCAACGCAAACAATCGTTCATTATAAGTTCTGGATCGGAAAATAATACCTATACAGACCATAAGAGACTTTCAAAAAAAGACTGACCATACTTGGGTATGACATACACTCCTCTTCAACCTTAAATTATGGTTGCGAGATTTCTGGTTTCTCAAAAAGTAAACAGATAGAAAGGGTTCTATTAAAGATTAAACAATCAACCAGCTCAATCGAAATCTACGGTGAGCTAGGGCGTTACCCACTATATATTGATAGACAGGTTAGGATAATTAAGTACTGGTGTAAGATATTGAACTCTGACAATATCCTTACTAAACGATTTTATCAAAACTTACATTGTGACTGTAACAATGGTCTAACTAATTGGGCGAAACATGTAAAAAGTATTCTAGATTCTGCTGGCTTTTCATTTATCTGGAATGACCAATTTGATATTAATCTTAAAAATTTCCCCGACCTTTTCAAGCGTAAAATTACCGACATTTTCGTTCAGAACTGGACACCAAGTTTAAGTAATAATACTTCAACTAGAATCTATAGGCATATTAAGACTGCTTTCTATAAAGAAGATTATCTAAGCATTTTACCTAAAAAACATTATACTAATATTGCAAAAATTCGTCTGTCCTCTCATAAAATAAAAGTCAAAACCGGTCGCTATGCTGGCCAAAATCTACAATATGAACATAGACTATGTGAATACTATGATAAAAGAGAAATTGAAGACGAATATCACTTTACGCTTCTTTGTCCTGCTTTCTCCGATATCCGTCATAAATATATCAAACCGTATTTTAGAATTAGACCAAATTTGCTTAAATTTACTGAACTTTTACAAAGCACTAAGAAATCTATCTTAATCAACTTAGCAAAATTTATTAGCGAATCATTCCAAAAAAGACTCCATTTTGATAATTATTAATTTTCTGAAAAAAAGATTTCATTCCAATCTCTTCAAAATTCTACAACAGTCCCTTTTCCCCACTAAATTTATCATCATTTGAATTCAAAATAGTACATGTACATGTATTTGTTTAATTGCTTGCACATTTCATGTTTTGTTCAATTGAATTTTGTGGTGTGCATGAGTGTGTGGCGTATGTTTGTATCTTTGTTTGTATGTATGAGTGTTTGCTGTTTATATGTTTGTTTTGTTGACCTTGAATTAATATATGTTTTTCAATTTGTTGTAACGAGAAACTGTTTGTAGTTTAAGTTACTGAAATAAAATGTCTATGTCATGTCTATGTCTATAACTGATAAAAGGAGTTATATAATTGAAATTGACTTGATGATAGTAGGAAAAAAAAGGCCGATGAATAAACAATGCGAGCAGCATCGATAAAGCAATAAAAGACGTTTTCGACCGACGTAAATCAGAACGCCCGATGAAATAGACATAATATGAATTGGTCATGAGAAGCGCCAGTAAACGATGGGTATCGAGGCTTTAAATAAATATACATGCATTTTCGGCATGAAGCGAAATTTGGAAGTGGTATTTACGAAATCCCGTATTTCTTTGGTGGGTTTATCTCGGTGAATAGCTAGATTTTCCGCGATGAGCCGTGAAATCTACTTTTAAAGATTAGATTCCCGTGCTATTCTTTAAAATTAGACAAAACATGTTTAAACAATACCTAATAATGATACAAATAACCTTACAAATGGACGTTAATTGCTTCTCTAAGATCGTGAGGTTTGCTCATTCATATACGAGAACTTTCAAAGTTGAAAAGGAGGGATCAATTCCTATCATATGCCTTTTAAGATACACCCGATATACCTATGGTAATGGACTCAACGCCTACGTCAGAGCTCAGTTTTGGAAATACACCTATAAGTGGCAGCGTAATACTAAGGTATTCAAAACAAACCCAAATTATCATTTCTCGTGAGTATGGTGTGTAAAACTTCTTTTTATGAAATGTCTTTAAATATAACGAAAGGTTATGAAAAAGTAACATTTACTTAACTCAGCCATTGTCAGGAAAAAAATACTATCCGCGTAAAATATTGAAAAAAAAGTTTTTTGAATCAAATGTCTTATTGAATGCATAACAAAAGTCTATATCGACAAGGATTTGAGTTATGTTTCTGCATAACTGCGTTACAAGTCCGGTAAAGGCCGGGCCGGTAAAGACGCTACATAGTTAAGAAGTGATTCGGATTTAAAACGACGTTTAGTGTATTATAAACCGACTTAAACGGCGTGCGCCGACACCTATACACTAGTGTTACGTTTTGATTGATGTCTTCGCGAGTATTGATAATAGCAATCTGTAATTACACCGAAATAAAGGAAAATGAAAAATAACATTCCTTGACATTTTCAGTATCCTCGGACGTTTGATATAAAAGTTATCGCAAAAGTTCACGAATTTTGGGGACAACCGTCTACACTCGCACCTCATTTACCACTTTACGGTCATACTATTTTTCGAGCAACTTACCTCGCGTAGAAGCATTCCTCCAATGAATTGTTACTCGTAGACCCATGTAGTATAGCAACTAGAGGTTAGATAAGGATGTAACGGTTGTACTAGTGCGAGAAATACCAGGAATCCATTGTTATGTGCTCCATCCACAGCGATATAACTGGAAAATTGATGAAAGCGGCGTTAAAGCCCACTCAAACATATAAATCTAAATCATAAATTTTCCTTTAAATGATAAGGGTAAGTTTACATAGGAGGACATAGATAAAATTGTTCAAAAAGACAGCTCGGAAATGATACTTAACCACTTATCACTGGTTTTTAACCCTTTCCTGTTTTTTTTTTTAATTTGGACCTGTCCAAATTCAAAGGTTTTGCAGACGAAAATTCAAAGTGGATTTAATTTGAAAAATAACCATTCAGTAGGGTAGAAAATAGTGTGGAAAAAAGAAGAAATTGCTTGTCAGGAGCAATTTCTTCTTTTTTCACAATGTTTTCTCAATCATAAAATCACAGGCACGTAAAAAGCAGGGATTAAACAGCAAAGGGTTAAAAGAAAAGTAATGTATTACTAAGATGAAAAACACGTTTCGTTACCAAATTTGCCCTTGAATGAGTTTTTTTTTTTTAGTTTTTCATGTAAATTGGCACTGCGCTTACAAAATTAGGTCATGCCGTTTTAGTTTATACTAATTCATTTAAGATCGATTACGACGAAAGCTTGAGCTTAAAGAGTCGCTCTCGAACAAGTTTAATCCTGATGTTTTCAGGTCTTTGCATGAATATTCACAATAGACTTAAACTTCAATTCTTAACAAATGCAATATTCATTCAATGAAATTGAATGAGTGTGTTGAGCGAGTTTGGAGTTAAAATCCAATATTGCTACTTTTGTTCAAGATGATCAAAATTAGCGATATTTATTACATCCCTTTAATAAGATAAACGTAAATTTCTGTTTGTGTGTCTTCGTGGACCAATCAGACACTTTGAAATTCACACAAGCCAATAAAATCGTAGAATAATTTGATCGAGATGAATGATTAAACGATTTGAGCGATTTCGAAATGTTTTCTAATGATCACGGAGCGCTTTTGATCGATATGAAGTCGAGTGTTTGGAATTAATTGAGCGCTGAGTGAGTGATATTGAATGGTTTTGATCGCAGTGAGTGTCAATTTCACGATGTTTTTAACTCTACTTGTAACGTAACCATTTTCAAAAAGCGAGATTTTTATTATTTGAAAGAAATTAAGAAGGAAACCATTGCGAAACGAGATGGCCAAAATGGCCCTAAATCGCTCACTTGAATTTTTATTGGTCTAGTGGATGTCACCAAAGTAACATTCTACCAAATGTAATATGATTTACTAAAATGTTAAACATTAATTGCATATAATTCACATCTATCAGACTTTATTCATGGACACATCAACGTGAAAATTGAAATTATTTCATAAATAAACATCTTTGCAGACAACAAATTATTCAATCTGAACAGATGTCTTCCGTCCTCCCATATCTCTATTGGGGCTGTTTTAAGGTAGTGGACTCGTAGAATTCCATCAACCTTTCGGAAGTTATGAACTTTAACAGTGTTGACCGAGGTTCCCTAATGATTTCATTAGGAAACCTCGGTCAACATCGTGAAAGATTATGAATTTCGAAATGTTGCGGAACTATTACGGGTCTACTAGCTGAAAGAGAAAATAAAACAAACAACGTGTTTTGTATTTTTTCATAGGTTCGTTGTAAAGTGAAGAAGCTCGAATAGAGTAAATGGCACAAAATGGGACAAGAAGAAAGAAATGCCGACCTGGTGTATGGCAACGAGAGAGCCACCATCAAAGCATGGTTGGTGGAAAACAAGGTAAACCGTCAAAATTATGAGAGAAAAACTGAGATAATAATAAATGTTTGAGATAATCATAGTGCTTCAGAAAGAGGATATTTTGTTTTACAAATCGAAATATTTCATCAGTCCTTGCTTAAACCTTATCTTGTGGATACCCATTGGAATTGTCTCGGCGAGACATCATAGGGTTTCATTGAGAAATAAAGATTTTAGACTAGAGTTATATCACCATCTGTACCTCTGATACATACGGCATAAGAGATGCAAAGAAATCAAAATATTGTAATCATTTTTAATATGCAATCTATCGTCCTAACTTTTTTTAAATCATTATCTAAACTGCATAAGATGAGCCAACTGAAAAAGACATCTTGCAATCCAATTTAGAATTACAAAAATGGCAGAAAGTACTATGATTGGTTAGATGTTTGTTCAAATAAGATACGTCCAACTATGATAAGTAATGATACAATATTCCATAAAGGTATGTTAATATGTTAATTTCTTTCAAAATCTTTTTTCAGAATTTGATAGCATTCCTATTTAATTTACAGAAGTAAAGAGACGAAAAAGTGTCGCAAACCCAAGAGACTGCATGGCAAAGGCATTTCAAGTTCATTTACAGAAGATTGTTGAAAACCTTATAGTTTGTGACAGCGAATTACCTGATGTTATGATCAGTAATGGGTCCCTCACGGAGGACGAGTGCTGTTATATTCGGGGAAGACCAAACAGAAAAGACCAGATACGTTCCCTAATGGTAATAATAAGAGGAAGGAGCTTGAAAAATATGGAATGTCTTTTAAAATATATTGAAAACGATTACAACGACCTTGCTGAAGAAATACATAAATGTTACAAAGACCTATTAAATAAAGGCTACAGAGACAAAGATTGTTTGAGATGCAAGCTCAAGACAGATGTCGATGTTAAATCAATTGCAGATTGTCTTCATACAAAAGATGCTATCTCTAGAAGACTGTACAATGAAATTGTTATGACGGACGCCCCGATTGGTGGTCAGGATAAACTTTGGGATAAACTTTTAATTGGCATCGAATCAAACTTAAACCCAAAGAAGGCTTTCAACTATTTAAAGTCGTGTTTGTCTGAGAAGGGTCATTACGTTCACTTAGCGGACGATTTGGAACATTTTCTGGTTGATGGATGTAAAATGATGGAGTGCATGTGTAATATCCAATTACGACCCCAAACAGTATGTTCGGCGAAACATTCAAACACGGACTCTGTAGATCCACACAGTTCCGACAGCCTTGGCTCAACAAACAGCGTAGAATATAGATCACGACTCTTCGAATCAGTGGATCCCAGACCAAAAGCAATGTATTTCCCTCCCAGTATTCTAGCAGAGGAGGGTGTAATGGAATATAGCGGCGACGTGGAGTTGAGGCCAAGAAGGGGGAGGAAAAATACCAACAGACCACGGGCTTTATATGTTACACAACAGCGGGAATCCCAATTTCTTGCAGAGATGATACTCGAAGCAGGTTATTTGAAGAACTTACTTTTCTTTAATTCAACCCTTTCCTGTTTTACAAAATTTTTGACCTGTCCGAATTCAAAGGTTTTGCAGACGAAAAAATAAAGTGGATTTAATTTGAAAAATAACCATTATGTAAGGTAGAAAATAGTGTGGAAAAAGAAGAAATTGCTTGTCAGAAGCAATTTCTTCTTTTTTTCACAATGTTTTCTCAATCATAAAATCACAGGCACGTAAAAAGCAGGGATTAAACAGCAAAGGGTTACTATACCCTATTGGGATATATCTTTTCAACCACGAGTCATTTCTTTTCATCGATGAACTAAGCTACGAGAACTCAGATCAGTTCGGGTTTGTTGTTTCATGTTACATAGGAATGTAGACAAAGTATTCTTTCATTAATGCAAATTTGGTATACAAAAAGGATAAAAGTCAAATTTATTAATTCAAAATACGGTCAAATATCTTTTGCAACATTTCTTATGTTTAGTCTATAGACACAATAATTATGCGTAGACCCTTCGAATTGAAAAAGTCTCGTTTTGAAATCTATTCCGAGTCCCTTCTAAAACATATTAGTACGATGTTAATAAGAACTCATTGTATTAGATATTGTCAGAATGTTTGTCTCCGAAATAGCTTTAGTACACTTACAATTGACAAATCTGGTTGACATGATGGCACCTGTAAAACGCTCATAACAGCCTTTTATAAGCCAATCTTCTAAAAGAAATTGGCGATTTGAAAGCCTGCTTAAAAATTGACGAGTCTACTGTAACTCACCAAGCGTTCTTAAGCATCATTATTCCGGGTTTTATCCTCCTATGGCGAATTTTCACACCGATCACGGGATGAATGCTTACCGCCATCCACTCTCCAACCATGCAATTTGGGTGAGCTACGAAAGATTTTTCAAACAAAATGCAAAACTTTTTGACACAGATTTATTGTGTATGCATCACGGTAGTGTTCACTTGCGAAATGCATAATCTAATTCATAACGGAAATACCATAGGTACGCTTTTGAACTTTTTTTCTGATAGTAGTGTGAAGCAAAGCGCATCTGTTTAACAACGGTCTCGGGTATCATCATTATTAAATCTCGTTCATATGGTTATATGTTTGTTCTACCAAAAGTTGTAAAGAAAGATTAAAAATACTAGAGGGTTGTGTATTTATTCCAATTTATATCTTGAGGGCGTTTCTTTCAGAGTTAAGTATATACATTTTTTTCATTTCTTTTTACCCTGAACTTTGACATTGTTCCAAACTTTGTATATTTTCAGACCCAAGAATCACGAATGTATGACCAGTAGACACCCAGCTTTGGATTACATGATAGAATTACAGCCTATCGTAATTTGTTTGAAACAAAGCATTTTTATTCTCTTCATTTTTCGAATACTAAATTTGGATTATTTTATAGAACATGGTCTATCTTTTATTCTGACGTCGCTCTATGAAAAACTTGTTTGTTTTACATTTACCCTTCAGTGACATTTTTATTTTTCGTAATAGATGAAGCGTTGATGTCAAAATACCTTAAAAAAAACTCACCGTAGAAAAAAGATGTGTTCTTGATAGAAATGAATATTTGAAAAATGTTCTAAATATTTGAAAAAAGGTTCACCGTAGAAAAACGACGTGTTCTCAGAAGCAATTAATATTAGAAAATGATTTATTTATTTTTTTATTTTTTTGGAAGACTTGACTTATAGTGACTGTAATCAATCACACTGACGCCATGAATAATCCGGAACAAAACAGTGCTTTTATATATTCTTTCGAACTTCAAGTCCGGAACTAAGTATAGCTGAAATTAAAAAAAAAAAAAAAAAAAAAAAGAAAAAGAAACGTACGCGGGCCGCGGTCAACATGCGGATAGAAGTAGCGAAATTTAAGGGGGTTTACTAGATCAACGCGCTGGCCACTGTGCCAAACAAAATCTTTGGTCAGCGCCTTGGTCTTGTAAACCAATAATTTCAATGTTTCTTGACCGCGTGTGTTCAACCGCGTGTGTTCGACCGCGTGTGTTCAACCGCGTGTGTTCGACCTCGGCCCCCGACTGACTATTTCCAGCTATGCTTCAGTTGCAGACTCTCTGTTGGTTAGACGGGGGGTCCTACAACGACAGACAATTGAGCCGACTTTGTCAAAAATTAAGGGTACCTTTTTTTGTAAAAGAAGAAGAGCACAATTACTATTCCACGTTTATATTTACCTGACAGGGGTTGGCTTAAACTGTGATGGAATTTTGCGAATTTACGTTTCAAAATTTTGGTTTCTTTCAAAAGCTAGTGCACAATTACTGTTAAAGCTTGTGCAAATATTCAAAGGGTGAATGCGCTGAGCAAAAATAAACACAATTAATCGTTTGGTCACCCAAACCTCGTAACTCCAGCTTGAATAAGCTGAAGTTACTAGATGAGAAATCTCAAGGATAAATTATTTTAATACATGTATTTGACATATAGCTTTGAAATTGAGGATATCAGAAAATGTCTTTCAAGTCTGGTTTCAAAATAAGTGGTCGGCACGAGCTCGATTTTAATGCTTGACCTTAGGCTATGAGTTGAGTTTGATTATGATATGAGCCTTAGCATGACGTTTCCAACAATTTGGAAGGAGCAAACATTGAGCAGTGTACACAGCCACATACGGTTCATGTAGAGTTACCTGATGTTCTACAGATATTTTGAGACCTTATCTATCTACTAAACGCATTGTGAGGACTCTGGTCAGACAGTGCGGATGCACATGCTGGTCAGAGTCTTGGCTTTTGCGCATATTTGAAATCATCGGAAATCTCATGCACAAGCCCAATTTTTTTTTCTTGATTTAGATGGTAGAGCTACATTTAGTCGGAATGATAGTATTTGTTTTAAGAGATTAAGAGAGTATTTGATGATTTCATTGTGGTATGACACTAAAAACCTTATCTAGCTGAGTCATGGGTGTCATTAAGTTTATAGTTTCATAAATCTAAGAAATCAATTAATACTCTCTTTGTATCTTATAACGTAATATCTAAGAAGCAATAGTGTTCAATTTTTTTAATCAAGAAACAGATTTGTAAGTGGACTACTTTTATTTAGGAATAAAACCATCTTTTCAGCCAATCAGAATGCACGATTTTTTTTGTACACAACTTAAATTGAATTATTATAATTAATAAAAAAATTTCGCTCTAGTGCGACGAATGGATTTAGATTCTTAGATAATTGTTTTCGAACACTTAACCCGCATATTTTATGTTCCTGAAAAAAGGGCAATTCAACGAATGGAATTAACTGGGGCTGGCTATTTACCCTACGACACATAAAAGACCTTTTTGCAGATAACATGGACTAAAATCAGCCTTTCTGTGCAGTCCGATCATAGCATAAATGCCTGCTTTCTGAATAATTATTGTGTGTAAACCTTCAGCCATAGGCCTAATGATAGAAATTTTGAAATATCCCTATAATTGACAATTGGATTGAAGCGAAATCTAAATGCTGCAGAATAGGGTTAAAGTGTTTTCACATTAGACACTTGGACTGGTTTCGAATCACGGACCTTCAGGTCAAGGTTTAAACGCCGAGAAATAAAAAGAAATAACCCAGCCTTCGAAGCAGTCGTTTTGTATTGTCAACCACAGATCGACAGATAGAGGGGGTAATTTAGATTTTAGATCAAGATATTTCAATAATAATAGCACAAATCTAGACTGTTAGTCGTTTCTTAGATAGAGGTACATTATTGAAAATATGTAATATTAGTCCGGCAGATAGTAAGCTTAACCTAGTAGTGTAGTATAAATTTTTTTTGTTGATTGATTTTGGTAGCCAAGACATTGCCCATCAAGAATCAGACTGATGACATCTTGTCATCATTGAGCATTTTGAAAAACTGGAGGTGGCTGCCAGTCAAATATACAAAATGATCCTTATTTTGATATATTCATATTTGTAAACCTATTTTTCACATATTCTTGTCACTAGAATGCTAATTAGAAATCGCAAAATAAAAATAATGCCTGAATTTGAATTTGAATCTAGAATTGTAATCAAGATGGCAGCCAAGTGGAATTCTGGATTAGCAAACAATGTAAAAAGCCATGCTGTGACAGACTTTAACCTCAGAATACAATGTAGTTTCAAACATTTTGTTCGAAGGCTGAACCCATTTCCTTTTTGAAAAACAGGTAAAGCAATCTCATCAATCCGATTTGGATTTTTTCAGAAATTGAATTTGGCAGCCAGGAAAGCAGAAATGCGGATTTCAGCTCAATTGATTCTTGTAGCTAAAACATTACATATCAATAATAAAACTGATAACACCCTTTAATCATTCAATCTTTTGATAAAATAAAGATGGCAGCCAGGGCTTTCATAAAATAAAATCTTAGCATAAGCATGCTATCTACATAAATCTTAGCATATCGTTTCACCTTTTCTTAGCTTATAAGAACTGGAAAAACAAAATAAACATACTCAAGTTCTAAAATTAAATCTAGAATTGTAATCAAGATGGTATCCAATTGGGATTCTGAAAGTCATGTTAAGACCAACCCGAACACTCGAATAAATTTTAACATTTAGTTCCACGCAATTTGAACTGGAAATCATTTTTTTTTAAAATAGGCTCATAAAGTCTACCCCCACAATGAAATGTGGATTTTCACTGAACAACAAATCAACCTTATAAACTAATAAGAATTTTACTCGCAAGTTTTGCTGTTAAAATGCCCTGCCGAAATAGGTGACAAAAAGACTACCTTAAATAAAGCTAAAATGATTTAGATTTGTAAGGATAGCATCCACGTGCAAGTTTTGCTACATATATAAATTAAAGACCTTTACTTTAAAAGAACTGATAATATACACAAACGATTGAATAATGAAAATATTTTGTTCTTGTGTGAATGTACATATGAGATGAGGCTTATTATAAACTTAAAACGATGACAGCCTTTATTATGTGAAATTGTGTTGTAAAACCCAAGATATAAGTCAGAAGTGTGCAAAATTTCTCTAAATGAAACAAAATTATAACAAAAATGCATTTTGATTTTTCATATTCAAGATAGCAGCCACATACGAATAATATAAAAGTGTCAGTTTATTTCCAGTCTAATTCATTGTATTTGCTCTAGATTTTGCTGTAGAACCTGAGTTATAAAGATTCAGACCTTTTAACGGAATCTTGTGATCATGTTGAATACAATGCAAGCTATTTTAAGTATAATGACACATCTGAACAGAGGGAAAGTTTCATATGTTTATCACAGTTTATTTTTTGGACCTAGACCATTGCACAGTGTTTGACTCTCAAACATAGGCACCATGAGGTAAATATCATACGAGCATGTGTCCACCACTGCTCTAGCCAACGCAGTTTAACTGCTAAATGTGGCGGTAAACCCAACTTAAATAAACTCAATTGATTTCAAAGCTTTCACATTCTTTAGATTTCTGCGGTCATTTAGCTTTCTGTCAAGCTCAGACAAACAATAAATTAAATTGGAAATAAACAAATTTTGATAATATTTGTGAACATGGAATGGCAGTCAAAAAGGCAATTGATTTAAATGTTTATTTAAACATCCTAAGTAAGAATCAAGATGTTAACATTGGTATTTTGGGTTCTACCAGTCACTCTGAGTGGTTTCTAGTTGTCTGCCAAAGAATGATTAAATGGACTAAAAACACAGTCTAGGCTTCTAATCATCTTTTGTCTTATTTTAGTAGCCCAAACATCATTGCTAAAGGTTTCAATACTCATTTCGATCATTAAGTGCTAATTTTAAGATCAAATCATCCTCAATGCGAGATGTAGCCAGTTTCAAAAACAAAGTTTGCTTATATCCAAATGCATGTATAATCATTGGATCAGGAAAGGGCATCATACACTCTTAAAAGCAATCTCGCGAAATAAGATAATGAATAATGCATTTGACCTGTGTTAAGCAGGTCCAAGACGTCAAAATGCGTTATATCTGGCCCGTATGTCATTTAAGGGCGAATTTCAAGATGACAGCCTACATATCTAATGTGTTAGAAACGTTATTAGACAACCTTACACTTTTTTATCTAAATTTTATTATGACTTAAACACCGTTCTTGCATTCAGTACCCCATCCTTATCAATCATGATCCATTAGAAAATCACGACATCCTAATTACCTGATGGCAGCCGGAACCAAAATTGTCTCTCTTTTTCTTTTAGTCTTTGGACCAGTAAGAGTCACCATTATCGAAGAGTGATATTAATTTGTCCATTGAACCTCTCGGAGTCAGAATAAGGACGCTAACATTATGTATTTTGGAGTTTAACTTCATACCAAATTACAAATCTAAGGGGAAAAAGAGGAATTTTGAATAAAAGATAGCTTAAAGATAGGATAAACAATGATGTTGTCCACGTTCCAGTGGCTGTCATCTCAAACTAAGAAAAATGATGCATAAAAAATGACAGATACAAATCGCTAGATGAAAAGAGGATGGAAAGAGGATAAAATTTGGTATTAATTAAAAGGAATTTAGAAAAACTATGTATCTTCCTATTCATAGTATATTGTTGCCAAACAAGCAACAGTTCTGTTGGGCAGCCATCTTAACTGATAGCCACAATTTTTATTATCGGTTTTAGTATTTGCTTTATCAGAAGCCGCCAAAATAGCAGATTATTAGTAATATTAAGTATAAATGTCATTAAGTTTATAATTTACAAAATGGTATTATTCTCAATGCTGCATTTCTGGCTGTCATCTCTAAATTAAGAAGAAAAATTACCATTGTTGATGGCGCTATCAATCTATTTGTAAGTATGCAGGAACGCAGCTTAAATTATGTGACATAGATGTAATTGAAATAATTCCAAAGTTTGATTGGTCAAACCAGAATCCATTGTTTACTAAATGCCGTGTGATATTACTATTTTGGCCGCCATGTTGCTACAATAATTATTATTTCTTTCGTTTTATGGGTCTATTTTATCCTAATACTTAAAAGTAGAATATTTACACCAAAACTAAGCTCAAAAACACATAAAAACCTACCATCAAGACAAGTCAGGTGGTTACTTGTATTCGTTCAGGGGGTCCTGGCTGCCATCTCGATTTTCACAAAGTGCTCAATGATGACAAGGTGTCATCATCCAGATTCTTGTTAAGTAAGACATGGGCTACAAGAATCAGCCAAGAAAAAACTTTATACCACACTACTAGGTTCAAGTAAAATATGCCATTTTTCTGCCGGACTATATAAAGTCATTGTCTAATTCCTGAAAACATGTTTCTTTTAAGAGAAATTAACTCTTTTTATGTTTTGAAGGGTTCAACTTAGGTTATCAACATTGTTACAAAGTTCTAAAAATAGGGCCTGATTCCCTGGCTAGCACAAACCCTGTGTTGTTGGTACTACTTAGAATCGCCTCGTCAAGGCGATTCGATTAAGTACACACGACACAAGGTTTCAATGATAAATTAAGATTTTAGACTGACGTTACCCCCTCTTATATGCACCTCTGAACCAGTATCATATTCTATGGATGCACCTTTTTTGAAAGTTGTTTGTAAAGAAGGAAGTAAAATTGGGAAAATTTAACATCTACCCGTATTACAATTCAAATAATTCCCTTGTGATCATAGGTAGGATGGTTATTGAAGATATCGAAATTGGTAAGAGAATTTCAAAAATGTGTTTCGATTAAATGGTTATAAGTGTTACTTTGTTCTCTTAATTTCTTTAATTGTAAGTACCGTTTGTTGGAAAGTGAAATTTCATCTTTCATGTTAATTTCATCTTACAACATCGTGAAATGGACAAGATGAATGATTTTGGAATGAAATTGAACGGGTGTGTGGAGCGAGTTTTGAGTGACATTAAAGGGAGGTAACCCAATATCGCTAATTTTGTTCAAGCTAAATAATCGACATTTATTACCCTCCTTTAGTAAAATTTACTAACAAGTCTTATAAAAAGCTTTCCATTTCTTCAAAAACCAATCAGACGCTTATAACTTCCGTTATGTCAGTGAAATCACGATTTTTAATCTATATTTATTTCAATTGCAGTTATTGATCTTATCTTCTCAGTTATTAAAGAGTGTTTTTGAATGGTTTGAGGTGGTGTTTGGAATGAATGAATGGAGCGCTGAGTGATCGAATTAGAATATGGTTTTGATTGAGATGAATGTCAATTTCACTATGTAGGCCTAACTAGCTGTAACTGTAGATACGAGGTTCTGGACCCCGTCATCGATTTTTAGCTCACTAACATTTATTCTAAAATAATGTGCTGAGAATTCACAGTGAAAAAGAAATAACAAGTATACCTAATTAATTTCAATAATGATTTATCCGTGTCCGGCTAGGCTAGCCCAATCGGTAACGCGTTCAGTTGTGAACACTGGAATCGTGAATTCTAGTCTCGGCTCGGCCAATTTCGTCATTTGCCAAAAGTCATCGTGACAACCAAATCGGGAACCCTCGGCGATTTTACGGAATAGACATCGGGAATAATAAGAGCGCTGACATGAAGGCGCGTCATATCGCACGGAGGTTTAAGATAACTTCGGACACATAGAGGGCCATTTTAGGTCCAAATTTTAAATTGTCTGCAAATCATGCCTTATGCGATAAAACTAAACTTTGAAGTACCCGCTTTCATATTTCGGTCATAGAAAGGAATTTCATGACGTAGAGTTGACGTCATGACGTCATCAAGGGGCCGACCCCTATTTTAGGGGCCAAAATCAGTAATTGTCCATTTTTTCGGAAATAATAAACCGAATTCCATCCCGAAAACGCCATTTGCTTCGTTTAAAGACGCCGGGTCTTATGTTCTATTGATATGCGGATATAAGTGTAAGAAATACAATTAAGTGTAACGTATTAAATGTTAATGCCTTCTGCGTTGCTATTTTCGATAATACAGTCACTGGAAATATTATCTTTTTTCTCGAAAATTTGTCCGGTGACCTATGTTGAAATTTAGATATGTTGCTGCCAAACCATTCCGCTGAAGAAATTTGAAATAAAAACATGTTTCTTCGGGTTAATTTTTTGTAAAATTTGATTCCGCGAAGATAACGCAAATCAGAGGATATTTCAACGTCGCGTGAAATGTTCCCAAAAGCTGTCTTTTTAAATAGATGAAACTTAAGTGTTTTATTTTTATTTCTTAAAATCACATTCAGATCTAATTCTTTTGAACCCTATATTTTACGATAAACCTAAATTTCAAATATTTTAGAATAAGTTATTGCACGGAGATTGGCGCCAAATAAGCATAGTGCAGATGGTTTTAGTGCGACGTCGAATCCGACGAAAACTGTTCCAACAACTTCACAAAATCGAATCTAATAAAAAATCTAACCCGAAGACATATCATTTTTAAATGATTAATGCAAAGCATATTCTTTTCGCTACAAAATAACTAAAAATCAGCATAGGTCACCGGACGAAATTTTGAAAATTTCTACTTATTTAGAAAAAATGAAATGAAAAAAGGAACGTCAAATCTTAAAATTCGCGAAATAGTTAGCGTTTCGGACCTATTTTTCTATTCAAATGTGCACAGAAATTAAACGAATAGCTCGGAGGTTCTTGGACTTTCAAAATGAAACTTTTTTCGTGAAAATCGGCCCATTTATTCAGAAAATATTTGCAAATATTGATTTTGGCGGGTCGAAAAGGGGTTGGTCCCTTAATGACGTCACGACGTCAAATAAACGGGCTTCAGACCCTTTTCATTGCGTGTTCGCTAATTCTCGCACTTCAAATACAAATCTCAGAAATTATTGTGAGATTTTAAGAAAGTCGAAAATTCGACTATGTTATCTGTCCGCAGTTACCTTAAATGGCGTCACAAACATCAACGATCCCGCTAAGGATGACGTTTCGCAAAACAAAACCAACGAAAGATTTTTTAAAAAAATTGGCATATCATAATTTGATATCAAAACGTAGTATTTCGCTTCGTTTTTAAATTAAAATATAAAATTCCCAAAAGAACTTCACAGAAAATCGAAAAAAAAAATATAACAAAATGTGTTTTTCTTCAAGTGTATCAAATAACCGAAGTACCACAAGAAGCCGAATTACCCCCAAAAATGACCCAAAATTACTTCACTTACTACCGCGGTAACTTTTCCAATTTACGGAAAAGTCCGAGCGATGTTCCGAATGTACTTTCTAGTTTATTTAAAGGTCCGAGCGAAGTCAATCAGCATTTGTCTTTCATCCATAGCCTATGAGTTAAGGTAGTAGACTCGGTGTGGTTCCAGAAAGTTTCGTAAGTAATAAACTTTAATAGCGTTCACCGAGGTTTCCTGATGAAAATCATTAGGGAACTTTGGTTAACACTGTTAAAGTGATTATTTCCGAAATGTTGCGGAATTATTACGGGTCAACTACCTTAACAGCTACTGGACGGGCAGCTGAGGGATTGAATGAAAAGTTTTGGTTGTAGATTTCTTTCAGTCAAAACTTCAGATATGAATGGAGAATTTGTTGATTTCATGAAGGTATAAATTTTAAAAAAAAAAAACTAATCACAATGTATGATTTTTTACACGAGTGTGGTCAGTGTTAATTTCATACCTCGATGAAAACAACAAATGCTCTCTTCAAATCGTATGATTCTATATCACGGAGCAAAGTTGTGAAGATTTCTCAATGACAAGTTTCTATATAAAAAGATCTTTACCCAACGATAATTTTACTCAGTTCGATGGTAACTCGTTTACGTAGAAAGGTTAAGATAATCACACCTAATTTTTTTATGATTTGATTACAGTGAAGAACATCCTGAAATTGACAAGGTGAATGATTTATGAATGATTTTGGAATGAAATTGAATGAGTGTGTGGAACGAGTTTTGAGTGAAATTCAAGGGAGGTAAACCAATTTAGCTAATTTTGTTCCAGATGAACCAAATTAGCTATATTTATTACCTCCCTTTAATAAAATATATGTTATTTTTCTGTTTGTAGGTCTTCGTGGACCAATCAGGCACTTCAAAGTCCACAACAGATAATAAATCGTAGAATAAATAGATCTATTTGAATTTATTGTTGAAAGTCTTGAACGATTTTTAGATGTTTTCTAATGATTTTGGAGCGTTTATGATCGATTTGAGCGAGTGTTTGGGATTAATGAGTGGAGCGCTGAGTGAATGAATTAGAATGATTTTGATCGGAATGAGTGTCAATTTCACGCTGTTTTTAGTTGTAAAATAGTTTCGCCTATCTGAAAGGAGCGCTCTGGTTGGGGAAAAATATTCGTACCTAGATAAACAAAATTTTGAGTGCGCCAATATTTTGCGTTCTTGTGCACAAATTAGTTTCATCGTGTCATGGTTTAAATCAGCATTTTGTCTTACCTTTTAACTTACCTATCAACAATTAATAAACATGTGACCCGTCATGTGAAAAGGATCCACCGAGGAACACCGTGAAATAAACATTTGAAAAAGAGACTGGTTTTATCAAAGGTCAATTATACATTATTCCCGTTTCAAAAATTATCCAAAAGGAAGGTAGATTGATCATTCTAGATTCAGAAAATTATACGCTAGTCAGTCTCTGCAGTATACTAACGGTCTTCACTTTACGCACTACCAAGATGGCCCATTTTTGCGTGACGGGTCACAACTAAGTATTCTTAGCATAGTCAAAATATGATGATATTTCTCGTTTCACATCTTCATTAATTAAAAAAATATCACTTCATCTGTCAGTTACATTTCAAGACTTTGGCATCAGACGATTATTTTCGATTTTAAATGTGCTTATCGCCGAAATTTGATTTTTTTGTCATGATGGATCGAACTTATAACTATACAAATATCCGTGTGATAACATCCCATATGATATTTTTTATGATATCCGACATGGTTATTTTTAGAACAATGGCATAATGTAGTTTTTTTTAGAAACTTGCATTTCTGTTAGAAACATCGACGAAAAAGGGCAAATAGAGGTTATCAGATAAATATAATACGTACTAAGTGTATTGTATGAAAAAATATCTAACTCGCTTGTGGGTATTGATAATTTTCTCGGCAGAGCTTCGAAATTGATCAATGCTCCTAACCTCCTTAGATAATTTCTTTTAATACAAAACACAAAGTACGTATTATATATTTATCGTTACCCTCCTTTCATGAATGGTTCTGTATTGAAAAAATTCATCAAGAGGATACGGGTTTGGCCCTGTATTGATGGAAACGGGAAATTTAAATAAATTTTACAATTTTTGAAATGGTTATAAAATTACAGAAGTGAAACTGCAGATGACGAGATGTGAATCGAGGGCTGTGCAAATAAGTATTTTATTCATGAATAAAGATGGCTTTCTACTTCTCCAAGATCAAACTTAAGGTAGTGGACCCGTAATAGTCCCGCAACATTTTGGACCACATATTCTTTCACAATGTTAACCGAGGTTTCCTAATGAAAATCATTAGGAAACCTCGGTTTACACTGTTGAAGTTCATTACTTATGAGATGTTGCAAAACTATTACGGGTCCACTACCTTAACTTGTCCGCAAAAAGGATAGATACATGTAGATTTTGAAAAAGAAAAAAAAAGAGAAATAAGGGAAAACCGCATCGTTGATCAAGAGGAAATGCTGGAATTCTTTTTAACACTTTCCTGTTTTACAAAATGTTGGACCTGTCCAAATTCAAAGGTTTTGCAGACGAAAATTTAAAGTGGATTTAATTTGAAAAATAACCGTTCAGTAGGGTAGAAAATAGTGTGGAAAAAGAAGAAATTGCTTGTCAGAAGCAATTTCTTCTTTTTACACAATGTTTTCCCAATCATAAAATCACAGGTACGTAAAACGCAGGGATTAACAGGAAAGGGTTAAACAATGTTTCCGTCCTTCCGATACTTGAAATCATTATGCCAATTAATCACTTTTATATATTTAGTACCATTCCAAGTATGCTCTGTTATTTACATGGCACGCACAAGCCCCCTCCCCCCCCCCCCCCCCCCCCCCAAAAAAAAAAAGGAATTTATCCGCAGGCAGAATAGCCTGTGTCCAAGTCGTGTAGGGGAATTCCACTCCTCTTATGATGTGCTTAACACGAAATAGTTAAAACAATTAAAAGACACGGGTAGAATATAAATATTGCAAAAACGCGCGATAAAATACTATAATCGTATTTATACGAAAATTTTCTATCTGGGTAATTATTTCAATTCGAAAAGTGCGGAGACTAGTCAAGCTGCGCCAAATGCGCAGGCTAATTTGGGTCGCACCTTTTCGTACTCAGCTGATTTTCTGAATCCGAGATGATAACATTTTACCTTCCCTTGATTTTTTTTAAATGCTATTAACGATTTTCTTCGATTTACAGTTAAATACATCGTCAAATTGACACTCATTCCGATCAAAACCACTCTGAATCGATCACTCAGCACTAAATTCATTCATTCCAAACACTCACTCAAATCGATCAAATACGCTCCAAAATCTTAAGAAAACGTTTCGAAATGGGCCAAGACGATCGACATTTAATTCAAGTTGATCGAATTATTCTACTATTTTATAGACTGGTATGGTTTTAAAAGTGTCTGATTGGTTCGCGAAGACACAAAAACTAAAAATAACATATATTTTATTAAAGGGAGGTAATAAATATAGCTAATTTTGTTCATCTGGAACAAAATTAGCTAAATTGGTTTACCTCCCTTGAATTTCACTCAAAACTCGCTCCACACACTCATTCAATTTCATTCCAAAACCATTCATAAATCATTCTCCTTGTCAATTTCAGGATGTTCTTAACTGTAGAACTTTTGAGCTAGAAACATTTCAATATCGATGCAACTATGGCACTCACCTCCACCGGCCGAATTGTTGCTTCTTATTTAGGGCAACCGGATACCTTCTCAGTGTTTTTTCAAACAACAATCAAATGTTGGAATTGAGGAGATAAGAAGCTGTTATCTTCTATGAATAAAGTATTAATTTTTATTATCTTATTTTTAAATAAAATCTAGGCTACAAAATTACGCTTTACTGCACTTCCAGGTGATTTTCTTCAAAGAGAGGTATTATATTCATTCGTCAACAACCAAGTATAAATCAGCATTTATTGAGAACCCTACAATTACATGTATTGGTAGACTTAAAGAAATGTCAAAGAAGAGGCCGCATATTTCCCAGCCGCTGAATTTTCGTCACGAAGGTCACATCGGCCGAGAAGCTCCCCAACAAAACAGCCAGGTTTCTCATGGACATGTGTATACAGAGCAAAACTTGCGACCTGAGCTAGCACTTCCACAGCCGTGCCCAGGACCGAGCATCGTTCAAAATATCGGAAGTCAGGTAGGAGTTTTCCTATAAATCGGGTTTCATCCGGGAAAAGGAAAAAGTGACGATCCTAGTCAGCCTGCACAACCTGCGCAGGCTGACAAAGATCGATAGTTTTTGGTTATTTGTAGATTTTCTATATCTAAACTTAAACCAACTTTCTAATCGGTCACTTGAATAAATCACAAAAAGTTTTGCTTAATAATATTAAAGATGCAAGTGTTTGTTGAGTTTTGATAGCCCATTCACTTGGTAGATAGCGAAACCCAAATTCATCGAAAATGTTCCAAGAAAAGCAATTTAACTTGCATGAGAACATTGGTACCCCCAATTTCAAAATTAACATTTGTGGTTGGGGTAAATTAAACGAATTCGCCTAATTCATTCGAATGAACGTCTTGAATGATGTTTTCTTTACTTTTTTCTATTTAGCTATCTTCAAGACATCGAAAGGATATTGATTTTTAACACCATAATGACATTTCCTAGATTGAAATTTTTAAAAGTCCCTGCATTTTCCGAGTTTTGTGACTTTTTCAAAGTAGGAATGGTGTCTTTTTTGTCTGCTTCAATTGTTATGTCGGTCCTTTTCAAACAATTCTTTTAATAAAGATCCATAAAATTGATTTGTCTTTGCACGTTAGAAAGTAATTTTCCGTTAAATTCTTTTCTTGCAATTGTGTCAAAATTAGAGAAACGTGCAGTGTCCCATTTGAGGTTGGTTTCAGTTTAGAGTGATCATTCTATATACATGAGTTGACGGGTGATGTCACGGGTCACGTGATGTTTACATCCGGGGAATCGCTGTAGGCAGAAAGATCTACCAGTTGCATACACAAATAGTAAAATATCCAATATTCAAGTTATTAGATTGTACATTTCTAATGATTATTCCCTGTTGACAAAGGTGTCAAACTTTAGATAAATCATCCAACCTTTTGATTATGCAGTTGTCATCACATGACATTGTCTGTGAAAAGAATATATCTCGTCGAAAGATAACCACCCAGAAATACAAATGAATGCAAAGAAATCGCTGTTGAGCAACTGATATATCGCGCATTCGACATTAATTAAGCTGTATTTACGTTTTTTGTTCACTCATAAACGAAATATAGTATATCTTACCTTACTGAGCTAATTCGAGTTTCAATGCCGATTGTTCTTTATCCCATTTCCGTTATTCATCCTGTCACAGAAATTTCAAACATTGGGAAAGGTTTTTATGGCCCTTTTCCCTTATTTGTCTAAAAATTATTTATCCAATTATTAGTTTAATCTGTAAATTTTGACAACACCGCCTACTGTTGAAAACCGTTTTGCTTCCATAAAAAGTCCACCGCACATTTAGAAAATTGGTTTATTTAAGATAATAAGCGATTGTCACCAAACACACGATCTGCCAACTTAACAGCTTTTCTAGTTAGATTGTAAAATCCTATCAAAGAATTTTCATTATGCGACATAAAAATATTAGCCGCTATTAACACAAACATGTGTCATAAAGTTCACCGTTTCTAACGCAATGATCCATACTACATGGCCGCGGAATCTCTTTCATCTGACCGTAACCGGATGCGCTTATCGATGTTGCCCATGTCATAAAACAGTAGCCGCTGATCACACACTTGCACATGTCATAAAGGCAAACTTCTATAACACGTGCCAGATTTTAATTGATCTGACCGTGACGATGCACATGCCACTGATTGATTGCTTTCATCTGGACACAACCTTTTCCCATTCATTAGGCATAAAGTGTGAAAATTCATTTGACACAAATCTTTTAATGCCTTATCAGTCATAGATTAAATCAAGCTTTTGATGAAATATTTCATTTAAGATTCCATTTCAGCGGCAATAAATAAGGCCCACATGATTTTTCAATTCTGAGCCACGTTCATTTAGTAGATCGATCTTCCGTGTCTCGAACAAGCTGTCAATACTAACAGTTCTTCCTCAAATTTGAAAAAAAGGCCGGGATAATTTTTAATCAAATATAAGGTAGGCCTACTGCATATCTGAAACGCAGCGTTTGCTTCAGCGGGAAATGGAAGTCGCCAAAAACGAAAATGTACTCCGAACCATTTTTTTCTATTTTGATTTATGTAGTTCCCAATGAATATCGAATTTTAACGGGTAGGAAAGAAATTGAAGCATACCTAATTTCTTTATTTGTTAAAGATGAAATAATGTAATGTGATCGTTCTTTTATAAATCTTCGTTTTTTACCCCGACCAGACGACAAAAAATAATCTGGGAATTGAGCCGGATTAAAATGGATTTGCGGTGTTCTGTTTCTCAACGACGACTTAAACTACATTTCAAAAACAAAAATATAAAATGAATGTGAGGAAAAATAAGTTAAAAGATCTGAAATTCTGGCGAGTGAACGAATTAACGTTACAAGTCACTTTTTCCCCAAACGTTGTTTAACCCGAGTCATCTTAAACTCGGTAAAATTACTTTATTGGAAAGGGTTAATGCATTATACTTATTCATCTTACGTTTTCCCCAATAACATTCAACTCGTATGACCATTTCGTCTGATTTTACCCTTGAAAATGGCGCGACTACGGATACAACAGATCTCGATCGGCTGTAGTTACGAAGTTTTATTCTACTTGACGCTGTGAACCGATTAATCTGAGTCAAACGTTTTTATTTAGTTCATGTCATACAAATTCATTACGTTATGGAAAGCGGTAAAGAAAGTTAAATTGTTCAAGTGGCGGATACAAATAGGGGTTCAAGGGATTCAAACGAACCCCCATCTGTATCCTAGTTGTTTCATTTTTACACAGAAATTCAAACAAATCTTTGTAATACTAGGAAAACGAATCTTCTCTCCCTTTATTTCTACATTAGTACCCTTTTTATCCTTCATCAATCGCCGTTTTCATCCAACTTTCTTTAAAAATCTTAAAATATAACTATTTCTGGGTTTGTTTGCAGAAACGGTGCAACTACAGCTTTGTCAGAACTTTCATGAGTGCTGTAGACTGAGTTACGAATGTTTGAAACCTAAACACTTACTGTGCTTCATACATAATTTTCAACTTTCTTTATGAATGACGTGAAAATTGACAAAAAAGAAAACATCAAGTTTACAGAGGAAGAATATTTGCGCTAAACCACGGACACGTGTTTTAGAGTCCCTCGAGCTAAATTGCGCAACTCGAGCGTCTATATCAGACAGACCCTAGGCCATGTTTATTCAAAGATTCTAGGTTACAATCTTTCTTAACAAATACATTATTTAAAGAGACAAAGAAAAAAAAATTCTAAATAGCTAAAAGATCTATCGTCGATGGCAACTTCGTTCAATAAGTCGGACGAAATAGTCTAATCTCGGGAAGCTTATAAAGGGCTATTACGTAAGAGATTCTTTAAATATCGATTGATCATTAGCGGGAAACATTCGTACAAATAACATTTATTTTTTTTTTATCTTAAATTTAATGAACGGTTGATTTCGAACCAGTTTTAATTGTCATCTCGCATAGAGATCTGACTCTTTTTGCCTACCAGTAATGCGCATGCGCGTGAAATTCTCAATATAAACAATAACAATCAACTCTCCTATAGTAAATCCTATGGTAAATCTCTGTTAGATCTTATCTCCTTTTCAAACACAACCTGTGTGAAGAAACCACTTAAGAGACCTCCAAAAAGCCGTCTCTCATGGAAATGTTCGCTTAGTACAATATGACAAATGAGAAATTTCCCTTAATAGCATATATATACTGTTGCTTATAATATGACCTACGTTGTCGAAGTGAAATAATCCCGTTGAATATTTTTGATATTACACGGGTATTATTACACTAGTGGAATAACTATGCAAATGAGCTCAGAGCGAATAGCAACGCTATATTGTAACCACGAAATTGGCGTCATAATCTATGTTTCGTGACGTCATTTTGAAACGTAGTTGTAAGTTTCGCGGAAAAATGAAACGTTGATTTTCTCTAAAATTCGGGTCATATTATAAACAGAATATAAAATTTGTGCTCATGAAATACCGAATTTATTAAACTCGTCATCCAAAACAGATAAAAACTCGGCGCAGCCTCGTTTTTATCTGTTTATAGATGACTCGTTTAATAAATTCGGTATTCTATGACCACTCATTCAATATTCTCTATATACATATTACTGAATCTGATGACAGAACCCATCAGAATCGTCTCTTTTGGCTGATTCAAATAGCCTTCAACAAAATAAGTAAGAATGTCCACTTTTATGAGATTTGGCTTACGGTGAAAGGACTTTTTATGGTGGTTGCTTGATAATTTGCGGCTAAATAGAAGTGGACGCTAGAGAAATATCGACTGGACATGTATTTACTTTACAAAGTACCTGGGCATTCCCTCATTTCGACACAAGTCATATACAGTTAAGAACATTGTTTACAGTTAACAACATCGTGAAATTGACAAGGTGAATGATTTTGGAATGATTTAGGAATGAAATTGAATGAGTGTGGAGCGAGTTTTGAGTGGATTTAATGGGAGGTAATCCTATATTGCAAATTTTGTTCAGCAAGAACAAAATTATCGATATTGATAACCTCCCTTTAATAAAAAATGCATACAAGTTCTAAACACAGCTTCCTATTTCTTCAAGAAACTATGTTTCGCTAGCAATTTGAATTGTGTCAGTGAAATCACGATTTTTCTTCATCAAAATTTGTTTTAAATGACATTGTTGATTCTATATTTTTCAATAGGTTTGAGCGTTTTTGAATGGTTTGAGTGAGTGTTTGGAATGAATGAATGAAGCGCTGAGTGAACGATTTAGAATCGTTTTGGTTGAGGTGTGTGTCAATTTCACGATGTTGTTAATTCTAGATAGAAACGTGAATGATTTTGGAATGGCTTCAAAATGAAATGGATTAAATTGAATGAGTCTTTTTTTAGTTAAATTGAAGGGAGATAATGAGATATTTGTAATTTCACCCAATTGACTTGACTAAATCAACATCGCATTGAACCGCATAGACGTTAGAAATTTTACCCCAAAACAACAAGCTAATTTGAGCCTGCGCGTGAGATTTCCAACAATTTCAAATATGTGCAAAGCAAAGACTTTGACCAGTCTGTGCACCCGCACAGTCTGATCAGAGTCTTTATTGTGCTTTAAGTAGATAGATAAGGTCTCAAAGTATCTGTAGACCACCAGGTAACTTTATATTTACAGTATGTGGCTATCTACGCTACTCAATGTTTGCACTTCACGAAAATTTCAAATTGATGGAAATGTCACGCACAGGCTCATTTGTTAGCTTGTCTAATGGTGCATGTCGTTTGGAAACCAATAGCATAATGAAATTCTTCCTCCGCACTAGTTTTCATTTCAATTTTATGCCAATACCTATAATGCTAAACACATTTGAATATTTACATTTCACTGCCAATAATAACGGAGAGGCGTCAAAGTTGTCTCATGAATTGTCGAAACTTTTTATTTGAAGACGTTTCAACATTGTGCCTTCGTCTTTTCGTTACAGACCTTAGACAAATCAACTATTGAACAAATAACAAGTGAAATCAAAGATGCTGTTAAACAAGAGTTCATGGCTCTGATCGAAACGCTTGAAGAAACTATATCAAACACAACAGCTAGAATAAAGGATAATCCTTATTCTAATATTGCAAGATCCCCATTGAATCAATACACCAGCTCAACAGATCGATCCGCCAATGACCTTACAAATCAAGGCGTCAAAACTGTAGAATTGGACGGAGGTATAAGGATGGCCAATCCATTATACGACATAAAGAACGATAACAAGGCTTTACATACGTCGTTCAAGAAGCGTCCTATCCCTACCCCTCGACAGAGTCCGGGGATGTACAGAACTCTACCAGGTAAATATAGGATCTGACATGAGATTTTGTTTGAGATGAGCTTATCTTAACTGAGTCTAGAATAGAAATATATTATACGTACTTAGTGTTTTGTATGATAAAAAAATATCTAACGAGGTTGGGAGAATTGATCATATTCGAGGCTCTGCCGAGACAATTATCAATTCCCACAACCGAGTTAGATATTTTTTTCATACAATACACTTAGTACGCATTTTATTTATCTTATGACCTCAATTTGTCTTGTTTTCGTCGATGTTTATAACTGAAATGCAAGTTTCTAAAAATAATCGCATTATATTATTGTTCTAAAAATAACTATGTGATATCATAGAAAATATCATACGGGTTGTTATCACACGGATATTTGTATAGTTATAAGATAAATATTATTAAGCGAGCATTGGCGAGTTTAGAAAGAGGATAATCGCTTGTTTCAGTGTAAGATCGATTTATATTCATTGAGTGGACAACATAAGCGAAATGAATATTAATCGATCTTACTCGAAAAACAAACGATTATGCTTTTTTTTTTTTTTTTTTTTTTTTTGATTTTGCTTTTGCGGTGAGATTATCAAGTGATAATCTACCGTTATTTCTCGATAAACCACTGAAAAAACATTAAAGAAATTTGATTATCACAATTATCTTTTAAAACTTGAACACGCAATCAATCTACTGTTTTAATCTTCACTTTTCTTTTAATTCACGTCAGGTCGAATAAGAAGCAAAACTCATGCAAACCAACGAGATTGCTTTGCCATGGCTCTGAAAGTTCATATCGAAAACATTGTGGAAAATTGTATTTTCGACATCAGTGATTTGCCAGACGTTCTTATATCTGAGGAGTGTTTGACTGAAGACGAAAGTAGAACAATACGCGAAAGAGTAGACCGGAAGGACCAAGTGCGCATACTCGTATCCGTAATGAGGACACGTGACTTGGTCATTATTGAAAAGTTCGTCGCCTTTCTAGGTCAACACAATTCTACGCTTAAACAGAAAATAGTTGAAACTGCACTCAAGCACAAGGAAGAAGGATTTAGAGAGAGAAAATGTCTTATATGTAAAGTGAAAAGCCATGTCAGCGTGAAGTACGTGGGCGACAGACTCTGGGCTGAAGGTTTAATTCAAGATGACGTTTACAATCAAATCATTTATAGTGAGAAACCAGCTGGTGCCCAAAACAAGCTTTGGGAGTTGGTTTTAGATAACTTGGCGCGTGATGATTATTCGAGACGAGCATTTTGGGTACTTGAGAATATTTTGCGGAGAAAAGGTCACTATGAATATCTAGCTGACGGAATTAAGACTATTTTGGAACAACAAGGAAAGGAGAGGCTTGAATGCGAGTGTAAGCTGCATGTCAGGTTTTCTAAAATACTCTCTTCCGCTTCCGGTACTTCAAATGCCCCAAGTAGCTCCGATAGTTCAGTTGCGGCAAGTTCTTTGGAGATTTTGAGCGATGAAATTTCTAGAAAATCTACAGATTTGCATGATGGCAGCGTTAAAAAAAAGACAGGACTCTCTTTAACTCACGGATCAAAGCTTATAGAGGAGGTAACGTACAGATGTAAATTATCCTTTTTTAAAAGAAATATCTTATCCGCTATTTTATTTACCCGTATCTTATTCCCACTCGTATGCTATAGCACTGTGACACAGTTAGTGACAGCGTGAAAATGACATTTACCTCGATTAAAACTCGATTAAAACTATTCTAAATCGCAACAGGGTTATTTCACTCCCGCGACGCAGGTCATATTATAATCATAACTATTACACAGTTTCTTTTTGCTTTATAGGCCTATTATGAGCCTTTTAATGAAAAGAAAACACCATCAGATGTGGTAAATGAAACAAACCTGATGTGCTGGGCAAATCTGATTAAATATGGTTTGCACCATCGCCAATTGCACGACGACAAAATTTTAGGCCGCCGCCATTGCGTAGTGCTAGCACATCAGACTGTCATTCAAAATTGCCCTGGTTCGATTCCCAACAGCGACATCATTAAAACCTTTCTGACTATCTGTCTTCCAACGATGGGTTGAAAACAACATATACTGTTGTTGTATTTTATTTTTCATTTTCGTACAATATCGACCTATCTTTCATTGCGTGAACAACGAAAGCTATTTATGCACGCGTTGCTTCACCACTCGTGAAATTATAGCTTTTTTTGCTCACCGAATGAAAGATAGCCGATCTTACTCCGAAACAAATAAGGGCGTAACTTCCATTACGCACATTACGCAACTGCGTTATAGAAATTAATCAACTTGTAATAAATGTCGTTGATGAATGATCATAACATCGAAATTATTCTTTATTCAAGCTGTATTTACGATTGTTTTACATTCACCAACGCTCAAATCATAGAAAAGACAATGGACGGAGGGCATTAATCTTTGGCCACAGTCTACATATAGCCCTTATCCTATAGATTCTATGTTACCTTCTGAGTAGATATAACTTTCAAAATCCTAGTTACGCCTATAAATATGTATTACGTACTTAGTGTATTATATGAAAAAAATATCTAACGAGATTGGGAGAATTGATCATTGTCGAGGCTCTGCCGAGACAATTATCAATTCTCACAACCGAGTTTGATATTTTTTCATACAATACACTTAGTACGTATTATATTTATCTTATAACCTACAGTCCGACCGACCAACATTGCAAGTGACGTCATGATTTGTTTTTTATTTTATCGCTCTGTGAAAAATATAGGGTTTAGAAATAATTAAAAAACAATAGAATGCGACAAGTAGTAAAATAGCTCAAGTGGTTAGTGTGTTCGGACATACGTCTCCGCCCCTCGAAAGAGGAGTGTTATTTGATATTGAGGTTCGAAACTCTGTCAGATTACATATTTTTGTAAAGATCTTTTATTTAAGTGTATTTTTGATATAGAAAATAATCAATTCCATTATTTTAAAATTGACTAGTTTATTCGTAATATGTATAAGAAAACTTTTTGATAATATGTTTTTCTTTTATCTACTGATGTGTCAGTATTTCCATATTTTCCTATTTTCAACTCATACATATGTATTCATAAATATCACAAAAATGGAAAGCGATTATTTTTTCTTCAAATTCGTTTCGTGTATAATTGCTTATTTTTATTTTTATAAAATGCATGAAGTTTTGAATCTATGAGTTCAAACCTCCGACGCGCCTTTTTTTTTTTTTTTTTTTTTTTTGTTGTTTCATACTTTTTTCGTCCCTCTTAAAAGCTCAAACTATTGGAATACTTTCTCTCTCTTTGACATCAGAAAACAACAATTTCCAGTTAAATCCTTTGCGACATCTCAGGTGCAAAGAAATCTTTACCATTGAATAAAAGTGAATTATTACGAACCGAACTATGTAACTTAAAACGCGAAGGAAACATGTTTCCCATTTTTTGAGAAAAGAACATAATTTCCATGTTAATCCTTGCTTCGCGCCCGTCCCCGAAACCACGAAGGATAATAAAAACGTTGCCAAAATTCCAACAAAGGTACTCGAGATCAGTAGAGCTTCATTTGTTGTTGTTGTTGTTTTATCATCATCATTATTATTTTGGAAGTAGAGTTCGCATTTTGGTTAGTATGTGCTAGATAAAGCTAAAGAGACTAGTAGGTTGCATTCACAAATGGAAATGATTAATGCATTCATTTTTTCGAATTCAAATTTGATAAAGTTTTAAGTGGGTCAAAATGAAAGCTTGATTAGATTTTTTTTCTAAAAAAATGTCTTCTTAATTTAATTTGCCAATAAAGTGAATAACGCCACCCCTCCGATAAAAAAAAGTCAGAAGTGATTGTAAGACAGAAAACAGATATAGAAAATTTGAGTTAGAAAAATATAATTTTTACAACTCGGTTTGAACTCGTGGTCTCTCGAACAAGGGACATATGTCATAACCTCTACATCACCGGTTTGATAAGTCTATCAGCCGCCAGTAAACACTTAATTCCCAAAATCAAATTTGCGGAAATCGTCAACCATCGGGATTTCCCGATTTCACTCACGGAAAATGAACAGAGTCTCAGGCAAAATTAGCCGAGGAATAACTGAAATGCAAGTTTCTAAAAATAACTAACAATATATCATTGTTCTAAAAATAACTATGTGATATCATAAAAAATATTCATACGGGATGTTATCATACGGATATTTTTATAGTTATAAGATAAAAAACAATTATCATCTATATCTATATAGCACCATTTATACCCCTTTGTTTATAGAAAGACCCAAATTTCTATTTCCAGGAAAAGGAAGCACTATCGGATGTGATGAATGAAGCCAAACCTGATGTTATGGACACAACAGAACAGCCACCACCACTGCCGAAAAAGAAATCTACAATGATAACAGAGGATGCAGTTGAATTGAGCACAGAGGACGCATCCTATGTTTAGACTGTACCCATTACCAGACGACAAAATACTTTGTCTTCTTGCAGGGAAAACATAGGAAAATGTGAAAATATTGTTTGTTACAAGCAATTTCTTTATTTTCTATGATGTTTTTAGATACTTAATTTACTATCTCGGCGCGCCAAAAGTGATATTGTTCTGAAAAGAGTTGAACTACCCAAGGGAATAAATATTGACAAGTTTTTTTTTGCTAATTGTTTCCTATCAATTAAAGACTGCACACAGAGCTATTCCATTGTGTTGTAAATTGTCTGACTCTAAAATACTAAATTACAGAACTATACTGTTGTTTCAAAGTGAATGACAATCGTTTATTATTGGTTAAATGTTGACCTTTCCGCCATTTAATATCAACTTTTTATGTGGATGACAGACCTAGTCGAAACTACAGCTCGAATAAGCTATAAATTCAACTATAAATTCAACGTTTCTAAAACGTTTCTAAAAGACAGCATGCCATCGAATTTTCCATTCCGTTGTCATATGTTTGCAGATAACTGACGTTTCAAAATATACAAAGGGTTGTGCCGAGATGGAGGTTAAGGGGGGAACAGAGCCACTAATTCATGTAGAAAATTTTTTTGTAAAATCTTTTCTCAAACCCATGCTGAAAGAAAAAAAATGTGAATATTCTAATAATAAGGAAGCTAAGGTGAACGCAACAATCGGAGCTCTGCTTTTCATATTACACTATACTGACGTCAAGAAAATCGCATCATTAAAGCTCTGGCCTTTCAGATTGTTCGTTCTTGTTTTCTAGGTGTTTGTTTAAAGCTCCAATCCACCATTTTTTTCAATACCGGATTTGTAACCCTGCAAAAATATTTTGTAGATTAAAGTATGCCGATTGCAATAATGGAAAGAAAAAAGGGGGTCACCGAATCTGATTTTTCGTAAAATGTCGTAGTTTGGAACACTTACTCCTTTTTGAATAGTCCGAGGCGCAAAGAGGTTGCGCAAGAACGAACTCCCTCAATCGTCCTTAAAACTATCATTAAATTGACACTCATCCCATTCAAAGCCATTCAGATCTCTCACTCAACGATCCATTCATTCAGTTCAAAAACACACTCAAATCATTCAGCAACTCCCCATAATATTTTTATAATGTCCTAATGCTTCATAGCTTCATTTAAGGTGGTGGACCCATAATAGTTCCGCAAAGCCTAGGAACTTATGATCTTACACAATATTGACCGAAGTTTCCCGATGAAAATCATTAGGAAACCCCTATTTATACTGTAAAAGTTCATTACTACTGAAATGTTTCGGAACTATTACGGTTCCACTACCTTAAATCGAACATATCATTATTCGTTTTAAAATAGCTATTATTTTCTCGAGGGCGAGCGAAGAAACACAATTCTTTTTTTTTTTTTTTAAAGAAAGTGCGTAGACTTTTTAGAGGGGGAAATTATCTATAATTTCGCCCAGTTAAGACGAAATTAGCGGTATTGCATTTTTCCATCCTTCAATTTCATTCAAAATTCTATCAAGACATTCCGAAATCATTCCAAATTCATCCATATTGTCAATTTCATGATGTTGCTAACTGTCATAGATGATCTCCTTACGATTTTATCAATGAAATGCCGTCGCCGTCATAGCGCAGATGGTAGCGCGTCGGACTGTCAATCTAGAGGTCCCGGGTTCGATCTCCGACGGCGACATTCATCCTTTCCGACTATAAGTCTATCACCGCTGGGTTGATAATTCTAGACCTATTTGGTATAATAGCTGGAGGCTAGGAAAGGATGTGGTGGTAGTACTTGTGTGAGAAACACCAGGAATAAATTGTAAGGTGCTCCAGCTGCGATATGACTGAAATAATGTTATGCGGCGACCCCATTTAAACTAAATAGAAAACAATGTAATGCCTATCCACAGGATAGAAAACTGCGTGAAAAAACTTCCTTTTATGCCCTTCAATGATAAAATCTTAAGCATAATGTTTTACCGTTGACCATCTGTCTGTCTGTCCTGCTGTCTGTCAAGAACACACAATTCTTTGTCAAGATCAAGGTCATTCCCCAAGGTCTAATAAAACTGTTTATTTCAGACTTGAATTCTTTAGGATCGGTAGGTTGATAGGGTCAGTTTTCGAAAATCCTTTCACATCTAATGCGGAGAATCGCATTTAAATGCTTGCATACGGTTTGCAATCTCAACGCACGGGTGGGCTATTGCTGAAGATGGCTTCTAACCTTGGGTTTGGCCAGAGACTCTCGATATACACACCTTTTGTGTATTCAGGGTCTTTGAAAGCGCCAATTAATTCAACAAAAAAATGTTTAAAGTTCTTGTATATTTGGTCAAGGATAAACGACATCAGAAGCACTAAATCATTAACACTGTTGCAATTAACAACATCGTGAAATTGACAAGGTGAATGATTTTGGAATGAATTAGGAATGAAATTGAATGAGTGCGTGGAGCGAGTTTTGAGTGACTTTAATGGGAAGTAATCCTTTATCACAAATTTTGTTCAGGATGAACAAAATTTGCGATATTGATTACCTGCCTTTAATAAGAAATGCATTCAAGTTCTTTACTAAGCTTCCTCTTTCTTCAAGAACCTATGAGACGCTAACAATTTGAATTATGTCAGTGAAATCGCGATTTTTCTCTATCAAAATTTATTTTGAATGGCGTTTTTGATTCTATATTTTTCAATGGGTTAGATCGATTTTGAATGATTTGAGTGAGTGTTTGGAATGAATGATAAGAGCGCAGCGTGAGCGATTTAGAATGGTTTTGATTTTGATTAATGTCAATTTCACGATGTTTTTAACTGTACAGTTCTTTACTTACGAAACGTTGCGGAACTATTACGGGCCCACTACCTCAAAAGACTTACTTGCAGATTGATTTAATTTATGCCTTTGCATACGGCGTTTCATACGGCACTATAGAAGAAATGTGATCAACAATGATCTTCAATTACAAGCGAACGATTTCATTCGTGATTTTCAATACGTCTGTGATTCATTAGGTGAAAGGGGACCGTCTAAAAAGTGTAAATAATGTCTGCCTTGGGATGAAACCTTTAGCACTTGGTTGATTTTCTAATGGGGCAGTTACACATGGCAATCGGTGATAGATCGGTTGTTCGTTTTATCCAGGTAAGGACGGAACCGACCAAAACCGATATACAACCGATGTCTCCGATTGGCAGACGATTTGTCACTCATCACAAACTATTTGGAAAAGATGATTTTCATCGGTGAAAACTAACCGATCGGGATTTTTAAACTGTTTAAAATTCTCGATCGGTGAAAATTTCAAACGAATAAGCGATTGACAAGCTATTTATAACCGATATCATCGATCGGTCAGTGATAAGCAACCGATTTATAAATATCTATTAGCGATTGGAAAAGATGAGGTATTTTCCAGCCGGGTATCCATTCTTGGTAAAACTTTTAAACGAGACAGTCAGAGATTATGAAATCGGGTAAAGGAACATATTTTATTAAAAATGAAAAATCTGACAATTTAAAGTCAAACTATTGCGGCGTTCACGAGAAAATGATATATTCTATTCTATTAAGTGGAAATGAAGCAAGTGATAGGGAACATTTTTTTTCGCAAACGTCTCTATACTTTGTCTCGAAAATTTTCATACGATAATATGTACATTCAGATAAAAAGTAAAATTTGTAACTGAAAATTATTACATGTCCTTTTGGTGTCTTAGATTTCAAAATGGCGCATTATGGGGATTCTACCTCAGATAGTTTTGGAACGCACTGATGTCACCCTCTCTGAGTTCGGCTAGGATAGTGCTGTATTGCCCAAACTGAAGTCTTCTTTCTGGCGTTAGCCATAAGTTCGTTCGCCATCTTTTTTGTCTCCCACGGCGCCGACCTCGGCGGCCCAAGTGAATGCCATATCCGAGGTTTAAGAGTGCTTGCTGTTCCAGCAATACGCCAAACTGCTGGATTGCCCTTCCAGCATTCATTATATCAAACACTGAACTAAAATTTATCGGGTTTCATCACTTATTTATCATTTCAATGAATAAACCGACGGCAGTCTGATAAACAAAGATTTGTCAGCTATTCATCAGCGACATCACCGATCTTTGACTGGTGAATACATACGGATCACCGGTTGTATTCGATGGAAAGCGATAGACCTCTTGTCGAACACGGATCAATCACTGACTGCCCGATTGACAACCGCTTTAAAAGCGACGACAGCCGATGGTAAATTAAGCAAATATGCGATCATCACCGACCAAGTTCCTACTGGCCAGCTATTTGTCGCCTATAGACAACCGATCTACTTTGTATTTTACCGATCAATAAGCTATTTATCGCCGATACCCTGTTACACATAAAGTCTGAAATGCTGACACCGATGACAAGCGATCAATTGAGAGAAATAATTCACCGATTGAGGACCGATCAAAGTCTCATCGTATGTGTAAGCAAATATCGATGGGATGTAGTTGTTCCTTTAGTTTTGTCGGCGACTCTCTCTCTCTCTCTCTCCCTCCCTCTCTCTCTCTCTCTTCTCTCTCTCTCTCTCTCTCCCTCTCTCTCCCCCCTCTCTCCCTCTCCCTTTTCCCTCTCTCTCTCTCTCTCCGCCTCTCTCTCTCTCTTTTTCTCTCTCTATCCCCCCCCTCTCTCTCTCTTTCTTATCCTCTCTCTCCCTCTCTCTCCCCTCTCTCTCCCCTCTCTCTCCCTCTATCTCTCTCCCCCTCTCTCTCTCCCCACCTCTCTCTCTCTCTCTCTCTCTCTCTCTCTCTCTCTCTCTCTCTCTCTCTCTACTTCAACTACTTCTTCTTCTTCTACTACTACCACTACTACTTCTACTTCTTCTACTACTTACTTCTACTAGTACTACTACTACTACTACTACTACTACTACTACTACTACTTGTAATTTCTGTTTTCTACTTTATTATGTGTATTCTTTGATCTGCTTTGTATTTGTGGTGACAATCCAATCATTGAATTTTAGACTAATAAAAAATGTTTTTCTTGTATTTGTATCTTTGATTCTCTGAAACTGGAATGATTCATAATCATGTACCACCCTGAATAAGAAATTTTGAATCGAGACTTCCCGTTGACCTAAACTGAAGCCACTAGATTGTTTCTTTTAGCTTGACGGATCACATTTGTAAGGAAAACAACGATCTGTCATTTGTTTTTCTGTCCACTCTGTCAGTTGATGCCAAAATCATTGTATACTGACGTCAATAAAAATGCCTTAGTCAAATGGAAAGGGCATTTTTTTTATAAAAGACAAATTCCATGTAAAATGTAAAAGAATATTACTGCATAATAAATACAAATTCTTTAAAGTCTGCTAAAGCAAAAATGTGTTTTAAGATTTGTAGAGGATTTAAGCATCTTCGTTGATTGGCAACCCTTACTTTTAGACAATTACCGTGTTGGTCATTTTAACTATAGATCAAAACATCAAGTCATCACGCTAACGTATGTTTTTCACGATGTTGAATGTCATATAGATAAGAAATTCCCAATTTTCACTGAGTCACTTTTGCTTGACGTCAGTATAGTTGCTGAGTCCGACCAATCACTTATGCAAGTGTCGCTCCGGCAAGCTACAAGTCCTAGGAACAGAACGTGAAGTCCTATTTAAATTTCTGTACTGACGGAAGCTGCGGTAGATAAAGGATGTCATACCTGTCAAGTCACACGCATTGTTACCGCAAAATGAAGCTATATATGAGCACAAGCAGTTAAGCAGCATAAGACTGTCATAGCTATAGCGGTATAGCCAAAACATTGTAGAAAAGGGTCATTTTGTACAGAACAAGCAACTGAAAGACTGTTGGATAAAATTGGCCCATATTTGAACAAAGTACAGACTAAAGTACTACCCAGGTACTACTACAAACGTTGGTATAAAACTCGAGCCCAAAATATAGTTATGCACGCAATTTATTTTGACTTATTTTTTTAAACACATACGTCATATATGTCATTCTAATTTGGTAAACGTGTAGGTCTTTGTAAGATATGGTATGTTATCACAACATAAATGGACATATATAGTTTATATACCTGTAAGGTTGTTGAGCAATACATGTATATCAATTCTATTTCACTGAATGATAAATATGTATTAATTTATCATAGATCATTGAATTTTAAAACTATAATTGGAAATAAATCGCAGAAAATACTTCACAATATTATGGTGTGCTGTTGCACCATACCTAACATTTATTTTGAAAACAGACCAAACCGGTTTGACAAGTATGTTGACAAAAAAAATGGAAATTGATTGTTTCAAAAGGAGCCTTTTGAGACTGAGTTTTATATCCAAGGTTGTAGTAGTGCCTGAGTAGTACTTTAGACTGTACTTTGTTAAAATATAGGCCAATTTTATCCAACCGTCATGCAATTGCTTGTTCTGTACAAAATTTCCAAAATGTTTGGCTTTACCGCTATAGCTATGGTTTCAGAAAAGAAGCTTTTTGAAGATGTTCACTTTTGTTTCTATGTGAAACAGGGTTCGCCTATTCAGAATTCGACGCCATGCTCATGATATGAACAAACCTAGTAGAGTTCCTCTCGATGATGCCACATACCAAAAATAAATCTGTATACCTCCTGGTTTCGGAGAATAAGCTATTAGAAGATTTTCCTTCCTAGTGTCGCACAAAAGTTGATGACGTATACTAGACCTATTTTACTTTTTGTTCTCAGAGTTAAGAGTGGATATCAATTACTTGAAGAGCTTTGGTAAAGCTTACCCCAAGGAACATCCCTGTCGGTTTTCATCAAAATTGGCCCACTTAGTAAGGAGGAAAAGAAATAGTTGACAACGGACGACGGACATTGGACGATAATAATAGCTCACCTCAGCTAAAAAAAAGTATTCGAAAAAGCGTGTAATTCATTGGAATCAGTTTGGCTTCTAATATTATAAAGCTCGTTTTTTTAGTCAATAGAATGCCTACAGGGTATGATATTCGAAATATCGCTCGCATGTACGTCTCATTCTTAAAGAGGTTTTTATCATATTTGAGTTATGTGATATGTTGTGTAGTATGCATAAATCAAAGCGCAAAAAGCGCCGAAGGCCTGGTTTATATAGAGGCAAGGTGATATTTGAAGGCATGTACTCCAATTTTTATATCTTTTTAGCAAGGCTTTTTAGGCGAGGGAAACCAAGGGTTCCCAACTCACTTCAAAGGAAAAATGTCGAACGGTATGCTCACTATATAGCGCTGAGTCCGAAGAATACCCAACTAATTCCCAAGGTATAGATTACTATGCCCGATACAGCTTTGCAGACAGGCGCATCTCGCGTTTTTTTTTTTTTTTTATATAATTTTAGTTAAGTTGATTGGTTTGCTACTGGTCGGTCAATTTATCCATTCCATCATTTCGTCTAAAAATCGCAGTAATGCTGTTTTTCGAGGGGCACAAGCTAGTCGGCTCTTTCTTTTAGATTGGATTGAAATCCATAAAGAAGTTGAATTTTACTGTGGGAACCCAAGAAATTGATAGGGTCAATTTCTCCCTTTCCAACAATATGGTCCACCCTATGCTCATACCCCATCATTTTTTAATTTCTACCCTAGATATATACTGCCGAACTAAAGTTAAGGGCCGGCCTTTGGTTTTCATATCTTTAGTCGGAGGTTTTATGCCAAACCATGAAAGAAATTAAAAAAAAGCAAATTGCGTTTTTCTGGTGTTTTACCATCTGCTGCAATAGACAGCCATTGTTTTGCAAACAATGGAGTACAGCTTCAGTGCTCCCAAAGCCCTTAAAAAGATGGCACACACAGAAAATATCCGTTGAAGGTTTTTCTGATTTAACGGTAGAAACAGTACTGTTGGAGATTTTTAGCATTTTTCACAAGCATTCGATGACTAAACTGAAAACATTTCGATAAGATGGTAAATTAAGGGGTTCTTTGCGGCGCCGTTTGGGGTTTATGTTCGACATGCTTGAAATGATCAAACTGGGAACATTGGATTTAGACTAGGCTCTCAGATGGCTTCAACATGTTTGTCAAGACAGAAAAGTGTCCAGGCGACTTACAATTAGCCACTCTGTCATTCAGCGGCAATATGAAAACTTTCAAACTACCGGTACACCTGATAAGCGATCCCGGTCGGGCGGTCTAGATGTTCAGATCGAAGGGTCCTTCTCTACAGTCAGCTCCGGTCTCTACGTCACCAATTCAATACCCGTATGTCATTGATAGACAGTCTAAGCAGCGCTCCCATCATTACCATAGGTTGTGTGACTGACACTCGTTTTCTGCGATAATAGGGCCTGCATCCGATGTCAAATGTTATTCAAGATCACACCAATCAGCGTCATTTTTTGACTCAAATTCACACTTGATTTCTCAATATGAGTCTAAACATAAGCTCAGTAAAGGTTAAAATGAACCGTTGAGCCAGATCAACTGACTTGTTGCTGAAAAGTGACCCCTGGGATATCCTTCGGGGTTGGATGGGGGAAAAGAACTTGCACCAGCTGGTGTTAATCAGCTCTTCCATTTTTGCAGATGGTGTCGATAGCAACTGAAAAACATGCGCCACAGAACCCTGCTGACTCAATGTTTCCTTGTTGCATTAAATGCTTTTCAGAAGATGATTTACACATCCGGACCTGATCTTACCAAAATCAACAGTTTTTTGTTGCCACTTTACGAAAGGGGGTTTGGATACTTTCGGCGATTCGTCTAAATATAAAACTGCTTTGTTGGCAATTTTGATTGCAGTTCTCGAAAGTCAAATGATTGAACTCAGTTCTTGTACAATTTGAGATTGTTGTAGTTTATTTTCAAGAAGTGACAAGTGATTATTGCCCTGGCTCTTAACTTTTGTTCAGCAGTATATATTAAATTACACTCAAGTTGATTTATTGTATGCAACCTGTTCCAAGTTGGCCCAGTCTAAAATTTTCTCGTATGTTTAAGGGTTTAATTCTTGCTACAACAACATACGTAATTGCATCTATTCAATTTTTATTCTTTTACGAAACTAGCATAATCAATCGACGAGGTTTCGTAAACTAAAACGCCTTCCCCAGAGCCTCTCTGTACCCAGAACTGGATATTCATGCGACTGACCCCCCTTTTGGTGTATATTTCATGAAACTGATGAAAATAACGGTGACAGCTGTCAAAAGTCAATTCGGAGAAAAAATAGAGCATCAAATCGCTTCATGACCGGCAGCGTCATTATATTCCAAGTGTTATATCGTCTATAAAATAGCTGTATACTCTTTATAGAATATAGAAGGTCATTTTTTAGGTAAAATGCTGCCCTATTTGTACTTTGAACTGGACCGCGATAACGTCCTCTATGTCGTTCGTACCGGGCGGTGGATGAACAATGATTCACTATATAGGATCTTGCCTTTCGTTTTTATCATCATTGGTACTAGCTGCGATAATAAAACCCAATTTTTAATTTTTATAAATATTTAAGATTGATATTGAAATGTAGAAAGCAATTGGCAGTTTGGTTTAAACCTATTTATTTTGCATTGATTGGGAAACAAGTTCTTATCGTGGTTTAACTAGTTTTCAATACTCTAAGGGGATGGGAGTAATTGATGACAAAATAAAGTGATGGACCTACAAAAACAGACATAAACCCTGAATCCTAACCTCTTCTGTCTCCAAAAATCTTAAATTTGCCGATTTAGATAAAAAAAAAAAGCACTAGAAAACAAAGGCTTTTTTCACACAGGGTGAAATAGGTCACTGTTTGTAAAATTGGCCTATTTTCGTGACCCTTTAGTATTTTCTGGTAAAAGAGTAAACATGGGACAAGAAAAGCCCTGTTATGTGAATTTTTCAAAACTATCAAATATGCCTGTTCTCTTCTCAGCTGATTTTTTTCCTTCTGAAGTCCTTTTTAGGTATTTTCACAATTTCTGCGAATCCATTAAAAATTGTTTACAAAAGTCCATAAAAAAGGTCCAGAAATAAAAGATGAGCAATTACTATCTTGTTTTTTATGCATTCTGTACAATTTTTAGTAAGAGCAGATTTCACAATCAACAATTTGGTAAAATGTAAATAGTAACAGCCAGGTTACAATGCAATGCTCAAAAATCAGGGTCTCGAATTGAGGTACGTATCGAAATCAGGTTGACTTACGATACAACTTAGATTAATCCCTCTTGATTCTGCTTCCTGGAAAAATTCACCAGTACTCGGGCCGAATTGGAAATGGCAGGTACAGAGGGGATTGCATTTACCCACTGTCAATCACCACACTCCTCCCACTTTTTACCAACTGTTGCCAGTCCTATACCACACCTAAATGGACAAACCCAGCATTCTCCATTTTCTTCTGACACCATTGAAGAAAATAAGGGTGATAAAGATGTGCCCAACAAGGGTTTCAATGGGTGTCATTTGACCTTTTCTATGAATATGAAGTAGGCCTAACCATTTGATTGATTAAATTCTAGGTGGTAAAAAAAGATGCATTGCAGACACTTAAAGTTTGACTTCAAGAAATTTCTTTCAAGGGGTCATAATGACCCCATTTGGATAAATTTCCATTGGTCAAAATAAGACATTTCAGATTTGTGGGGTCAAAACACTGATAAAAATGTCAAACATAAGCATTGAACATACAAAAGAATCAACAATTCATTAATGACCATAAAGATTTGATTATCATTAGCCTTAGGCTTAAAATCAGTTTGTCTTCAGAATTAACCAACTGTGGTGCTTGAAAAAAAAACTTATGGAAAAAAATATATATCACAGAATACATAAAGATAGAAGCTTGAGACAAAGGATAAATTAACGCTTTGCTGTTTAATCCTTGGTTTTAAGTGCCTATGATTTTATTATTGAGAAAACACTGTGAAAAAAGAAGAAATTGCTTCTGACAAGCAATTTCTTCTTTTTCCACATTATTTTCTACCCTACTGAATGGTTATTTTTCAAATTAAATCCAATTTTAATTTTCATCTGCAAAACCTTTGAATTTGGACAGGTCCAAAATTTTGTAAAACAGGAAAGGGTTAGGTAAAAAATCTCGTATTTTTCAGTCTCAGATGTTCCATGAAGAGGTATAATTTCTATTTTGTAAAATGGAGGAAGTTGTTGATGCCAAGTCAAATGAAGCGACTGTAACACAAGAACATTCATTACCAGGAAATACAGAGGACCTGCTACAGCCTAATGGAGTAAAATCTAATCCTTTAACACTGGACCAGAACCTCATTGATCTCAATACCCCAAACACACCACTGAAAGGTTCTGCAAGCGGGTTGACAACAGTTGATCCAGCTCACAGTGCTGTTGATGGCTTGCTGTCATCAAGTCCTGGTCATGATTTATTGGGTGGAAACATTGACAATAGTCATCAAAGTTCACAGGGAAGTGATTCAAATGGTGTCCATAAAAGTGTCAGTTCTTATAGCAATCCTGTTGAGAATGGTTTTGAGAGTTACAGTTTATATGCATCCCACACAGAGAGTGGTTATTTGACAGATTCTATCACGTCACAAGTGTCTCACGAGCGTCACCCATCTGTGTCTGGTTCAGAGGCGGATAAAACGCCAAACCAAGAAACAAGGCCATCTTCTAGTTCGGAAAATGACATTACACCTTGTACAGAGAAACTGTTTGCTTTGGGTGATTCCCTTGCAAGACTATCTACAAATACAAACAGTGGTGGAAGTAAAACCAATCACCAACAAGCCAGGAAAGCTAAAAGTGAAAAATTACTGGATTTCGACAATGTTCTACATGAGACTCGTTTAGAATCCCTGACTCATATCAACTCTGACTGTGATAACCCTTTTGAAGCATCAAATGGTGATGTTAAAAGAAATTCTTCCAGCTCAAGACCAGAAAGTTTATTGTTGGCTAAATCCACACAAGATCAAGAAAATGGAATCACAAAAAGTGACACTGAAGGTTTACCTGGTAAGGTGTTTGGACAAGCAGGACATGCAGAAAAATATGAAAACAGAAAGAGAAGTAAGAGTTCTGGTTTTCCCATTCCAAGGCTAAAAGAGGGTGCTGATATTGGTGAAGAGGGATTATCTAAGAGTTTACCTCACGGTCAGATACTGAAGAGTACAACAGGAATGATCGAGTATGTGGCCGACGATTTGATGGAGAAAATCAGGAGAAGTAGTCCCATGTCTAAAACAGGTATGGTTATTTATCAATTATTCTGTGTTATTATTCAACTGGCAGGGCATTGAATAGCAGTGTTGTATATTGGGCACTTATTATAGTCTTGCACAGAAACTTTGATCAGGGCTTGTGTTAGTGTTTGATATTGACGAGTCATTGACCCCTCACCTTAAAAATTCTGGGGGTCAAATCTGAATTTAAAGGGGGTCAAAACAATAGAAAAAGCAAATCCTAAGTGGAATTTTGCAAATTTAAATGTCACTTAAACTTTTTCTTATAATGATATAAAACGAGTAATTGATTTGTAAAACTTTAGATAGTGATTTGTAAAAATCTTGGGTATAAAACCATATTTTGACCCATGGTAATTCCTCTCAAGGGGGGCAAAATGACCCCCTTGGGAGAAATTTCTAGGGGTCAAATTAAGCTATTTTCAGATTTTTGAGGGTCAAAACCCTGGTTTAAGGGTCAAACACGAGCCCTGTTTGATATGCTTGTATTTTGCATGAAGGTTCCTCATTAGATATCATCGAATGTCAAGGTCATCAAACAAGGTCATCGACAATTAATTTGAAAGATCAAAGTCCGAAAATTGTGCATCAGTTGATTTCAAATTTCAAGAGCAGAAAGTTAGTAGCAAGAGAGTCAGGGTTTTAGTCAGACTTCAAGAAAATGGGGTCCAAAGGACTCGATAATTAGGACCTTAGGTAGGAGTGTGGAATTCCCATGCCTGACTTTACCAAAACAGGCTTGTCTACTTGCGGACAAGTACATTTTTCTAGGCTACTTGTCTGTGGACAAGTAAATACCAAAGCAAATCTTGATACAGTACTTAGAAGATCAAGGAGAAAAGTCATCCTTTTGTTTGAATCAAAAGGGAAGAAAACATTGTCTTTAATGAAGAAAATGCCTGGTTACAGCATTTTCTTCATTAAAAACAATATTTTCTCAATGTTTATCTACCTACTTTTTTGTGGATAAGATCATTTTGATCCTGAAGAAGTCAGCTTATACTTGTCTAGGCCAAGTGGAGAATCTCTGTATTTCCACACCCCTGTCTTAGGAGTCCTTTCTTAAAGTTTGAGAGTTCCTGCTTGAAATAATGACTATTTTCTTTAAGCACTATATTTGTTTTTATATGGATTTAGAGCTATTCCCTGATTAAGGGAAAGAAAGTTTTGGATATTACATGTATATATTGTCGATGTTGGACTCAACTGCAGGAAAGAATTGAAGACTGTTTTAAACAGTCTTCAATTCTTTTCTGAAGCCTAATCCAAAAAAGATGGTCTTTTGGACACACCTCAGTTAGTTTTGAGTGTCCTGGTTACTTAATTCAGAGTCTCAGTCTCGCAAAACCCGCGTCCCTTTAAACTCTGAGAGTATTACTGTTATATTTGTTCTTGAATTCGATCAAATACAAACAAATCTTCAAAAAATTTAAACTTCCATTTGTAAAAACCAATTAACAGTAATCTGTGATGGACTCAATTTAATTTCTTTCTCAAATATTTCCAATAGTGAAAACTATAATGTATAAATCTAGCCTCCAGTGATGTTAGTAGCAGTAGGAGATCCAGTCAGCTCAGTCTAACAAGTCTGGACAGTTTTAACTCGTCGACGATGGCCACTTCGATGACATCAGGGATGTCAATGTCCTACCCACAGAGCCCGGATTGTATACCACCGATTGATCCAATGGCTGTGCATGAGATAGAGATACAGGCGAGAATTGTGGCTGATGGCCTTGATCTTATGATGGGGAATCTACGCACAAATCTACACAAAGTATGTATACAAGTGAATCAATCCTCATTATCATAGGCCCATTGAAAAACGGGACATATAATGTGATCACCCATGGCATCCCACCACCAGAAAGTAATTACTTCTTTGTCCAGAGTATAACTCTGTCACCTGATGTCTTTTTGCCTTGAAACTTAGGAGTTATGTTCCTCTCATGATAATGGAGTGCAGTGTACAAGAACAGTAGAGCTGCCTAGCTTATTTTTTCAGTTATTATACCCCGCAAAACAAATGTTTTCGGGGATTTACTGGAATCAGCCTGTCTGTCTAACTGTCTGTCTCTATGGTAAAATTAACCCCTGTCAGAAAAAAATTCAAAGAGTATATTGACCCCCATGACAGAACATATTAAGGGTAAAATGATCCACTGACAGAAAAAGAATTGATAAAAATAACCCCTTGACAGAAAGTTTTATGGGTTTAAATGACCCCCCTATTACAGAACATTTTCAGGGTGAAAATTATCCCCTGATAGAAAATTGAAAGGGTTCAAATCCCATGTTTTTTGAAGGTCAAAACCATGGAATATAGGTCAGACACAAGCCTTGCTATCTTTCAATCCATTCTTTTGTCTGTCAATTGATCCACAGTATTCTCTCATCAACCCTCTTCTTATATCTTTGAACAGATTATGAGAAAAAGAATTACAAGCACCTGTAGAAGGATGGGGAAAAAGGGCCTATCAGTTGTGCTTATTCAGACCCAAGTATAAAGTAAACACAAAAGGGGATATATATTTATTTATAATATGACCTACGTCGCCGGAGTGAAATATCCCCGTTGAATATTTTTGATATTACACGGGTGTTATTACACTAGTGGAATAATTATGCAAATGAGCTAAAAACGAAGAACAATGTTATATTTTTGTTAGGAAAATGACGTCATAATGGATCTACTGATGTCATTTTGCAAACGGCGTAATATGTTTCGCGGAATTAAATAAATAGATAAATATCATAATTTTCTCGTTTTATCACCAAAATTCGGACCATATTATAAATAGAATATAAAATTTTTGCTCATCAAATACCGAATTTATTTAACTGGTCATCTATAAACAGATAAAAACTCGGCACAGCCTCGTTTTTATTTGTTTATAGATGACTCGTTTATTAAATTGGGTATTCCATGATCACTCATTCAATATCCTCTATTTGGCATACTTCAGATATCTTCTTTAGCTGTGGTCTGTTAGGATTCCTATTATGATAAATACGTTTAAAAAAGTTAAAGTTTGGCTCATTGTCTGGTTTCATGTCTTACATATTCACACTACTTTTACCCCCCCAATCAACAAGTTGCAGGTGGGCTGTACAGCTGCTGCAAAACTTAGTCTAACAAGTCTCACAGCACTAACAACTCTTAACCATTTATACACCTGGGTAGAGAGGAGCAATATTGGGTCAATTCTTTGCTAAGAAAAAATACTGTGGTCTGGCCAGGATTCGTAGGACCTTCTGATTCCAAAGCCATCGTACTAACCACAAGGCCTTGGACTCCACTTTTTATGCCTCATATCTATGGTCATTTAACAAGGTCAAGGTCGTCTGTCAAGATCAAACTTCTGATGATATTGCTGTTTTGGGAACATTTTTGTTTCACAAACACATCTTGTTTCAAATGCATCTAAAATATTTCATTTCTTCCTAAATTGTTGACTGAAAATAGTCCTGTCCGTTAAGTAGGTCACATATTTATTTGACATATTTTAGATGACTGTCGTAACTGTTGGCTGTGAAGAGGCGTATAGAACTTCTGTAGCTGTAACTTGTGATTCTGTAATTTCTAGTATATAAACACTGTTGTATAACTGACATATTTATCTGACATACAGTAAAACTTGTGTTAAGCCACCAAGAAGCGGTTGTTTATGAGAATGGTCGCTTAATACAAAAAATTATAATAAATGTGACAGTTCATTTTGATCGCATTTATAGATTGTCGGTCATGTCGTACTGAATCCTATGATGTTTAAACCCATTAGAATCGTCTTATTGAGACGATTCTAATGGGTTCAAACAACATAAGATTCCACAATAATCAATTTTTTGTTAAGAATGTCCTATTTTTCGGAGATTTTGCTCACGGTGAAGGGGTTTTTTATGGTGGTCGCTTAATGAAATTGGTCGCTTAATAGATGTGGTCGCTCGAGCAATATACTGTATATTTCAGATGTCTGCCATAACTGTTGGCTGTGAAGAGGCCTATAGAACTTCTGTAGCTGTAACCTGTGATTCTGTAGATTCTAGCATAAAGGTAATTAATTGAGTATAAAGAAATGACTAAACTTACTTTATAAAGTTAACTGAATAAGTTAAATAAATAGTGGTGTAACAATAGGTAGAACTTTTGCTGTATCATGACATTTTACCTTGCAATAGCAATAGGTCGATTGCATTCTTTTCAATTCAATAAATATCACAATAGTTCCTCTGACTATTGATGGTTTACAATCGTTTTTATGAAAATGAAAGTAAACTTAATGTTTTAACAATGCTGCCTTTCTGCATGTTTTCATCAGCGAATGAGGTTAAATCCAATTCTTTTTGAGGGAATATCTGTCATTCACTTATTTGGTCTTTTACTCGCCAATTACAAGGTAAAGAGCATCTTACAAGAACAATATAAAGTTACTGCCAAATAAAGGATGTGACACTTTTACATTGATTATTATCTAATTATTCTGTAAAAATAACTATTGTTATAGTATTGCAATAGTTTTTAGCTCCACTGGTTGAAAGCCACTGGGGCTATTGTCATGGTGTTGTGTCCCTCATGCGGTCGTCCGTCCGTCCGTGCGTGCGTCCGGTCGTAAACTTTTTCTTTAAAAATCTTCTCCTCAGAAACTACTGGATGAATTTCAACCAAACTTCACAGGAATGATCCTTGGGTGACCCTCTTTCAAAGTTGTTCAAGAAATTTTGATCCAATGAAAAACATGGATTTAATGGGCATGGCTAATTTCCAAATATGGTAAAAAGTGAGTTTTCTCAGATTCAAATTGATTGATACCAATTAAATTTTACATGAATGATCCTTGGGTGACCCTTTATCAGTCTACAAAAATCTATTGTGATCAGATGAAAAATATGCATTTTATGGGCGGAGGTCATTTTTCTGTATGTAATAAAGTGGAAAATTTGCAATTTCTCAGAATGTAATTGTTGGATATCAACCAAATTTCACTGGAATGATCCTTGAGTGACCCTTTATCAGTCTAAAAACAATCATTGTGATCTGATGAAAAATATGTATTTTATGGGCGGAGGTCCATTTCTCTATATGTCATATAGTGGAAACTTTGAAAATCAATTTCTCAGAGTGTAATTGATGGATATCAACCAAATTTCACTCAAATGATCCTTGAGCGACCCTTCACCAGTCTATCAAAAGTTATTGTGATCGGATGGAAAATATGTATTTTATGGGTGGAGGTCATTTCTCTATATGATATATAGTGGAAACTTGAAAAACCATTTTCTCAAAATGTAATTGATGGATATCAACCAAATTTCACTGGAATGATCCTTGAATGAACCTCTATCATGCAGCGAAAAATTAATGTCATTGGATGAAAAATATGTCTTTTATTGGCAGAGGTCATTTCCCTTTATGTTATATAATGGAAACTTTGAAATTCATTTCAACATCCGTAGAACCAAAAATATCTTAAAATCTAGGCAAACCTTAGATTTGCTATTTCAAGCCTGTGGAGCGACTCAAGCCATTCATGGCTTTCTAGTTTGACTATTCCAATACTATTCCATTTATATTACTATAGCAACTTTACTATCGCAATACTATCATGATACTGATTTTTTGAACTCAATAATCAACCCTATGAATAAGTTAATAAAAGAGCTGTTGCATGTCATTTCCAATAACCCTGATGGTGTTACCCATCTTTTCTGACTATTGGTCTCTCACCAATTTATAAGAGCATGGGTCTCTATTAGAATTTATACCATAATTGTTTGTCTATAAGAAATTTTACCGTATTGTTGGTCTATTAGAATTTTTACTTTGATTGTTTGAAATGTCATTCATGGCTCTATTTAAATTGATTCAGTTTTCATTGTGTTCTGAACATACTGTATTTCTCCTTATTAATGCTCCTGGGAGCTTTACATGATATGGTCAGGGAGTTTATTTAGTATGCATTTTCTGAATTTAAAAAAAAAAAAACACAGTAAAATTGGTGTCTTTTAGGCCCCTTTCCCTTTAGTTTGATGTGAATATCCTCTAAACAATCATATAAATGATTGTTTTGAGGAAATTCATCTCAAATTAGAGTAAAGTCTCAAAAAGATTAAAAAAGTTAGGCCTATGAAGTGAGTTTTCTTATCAAAAAATGAAGCGGTGCTGGTCCTGGGTCGCATCCTGTTAGATAGATTGAGCTTTTTCTTGATGAACTTTGCTTTGGCAGGAATAATAGACAAAGATCAGCCTGCATATATGTGCTGCCTGATCTTGATAATCCACATGTTTTTCATTTTTTAAACCATAAAAAAATGCAATTCATTTTTTGAAAATGTATACTGTTTCTTAAAGTGCAAAGTCAGCATATAAACTAAATGTTTCCATATGTACTACTTGTATAAATCAGCCTGTGTGTGAGATTTCCAACTATTTTAATTATAAGCAAAGCTAAGACTGTGCATCGGCATAGTCTGACCAGAGTCTTCACTATGTGTTTAGTAGATAGATAAGGGCTCAAAGTATCTGTAGACCATCAGGTAACTTTATACTTACAATATGTGGCTGTCTACACAACCCAATGTTTGCACCTCACTAACATTTAAAATTGTTGGAAATGTCATGCACAGGCTCAAATTATTGTGTTTCAGTCGATGTATGCACTGATGGCAAAATGTGAAGAATTGTCTCAAACCATGAAACCAGTTTATAAGCTTGCAGATCAAATGTATCCTTTTGTTTGGTATTGCACAAAATGTATGTTTTCTTTGGGTCATTATAGGAATATGTTAATAGACAAAACCTTGGCGTTTACTGGAGAAAGGGTGGATTACATATTAGATTCATGTAATGTTAACACCAAGCTTTTTATGCTCCCCGAAGGGAGAGCATATAGCCGCCGCTTTGTCTGTCCATCCGTCCGTAATTCCGTCCCCACCTATTTCTCCATAACCCCTGGGCCAAATTGAATAAAACTTACCATGTAAACTCCCTATGATATAGTGATGATGCATCTGTGACGGTTTTTGGATTTGAGGCCTCGTCACGGTAAAAGGGGACTTGGGGTAAAAAACAGTTTTTCCCTAATTATACCCCCCACCTACGAAGTAGAGGGGGGTATATTGGTTTCTCTATGTCTGTCTGTCTGTCCGTCCATCCATCCGTCCGTCCATCCGTCCGTCCGTCCGTCCGTATTCGTTTCCGGACTCTAACTCAAGAACCAAATGACCTACAATCATGAAACTTTATACAAATGTTCCTTATGACCTAAGGAAGTACCCTATTGTTTTTGGGTCGTATAAGTCAAAGGTCAAGGTCACAGTCAGCCTTCGTTCAATTTTCGTTTCCGGACTCTAACTCAAGAACCAAGTGGCCTACAATCATGAAATTTTATACAAATGTTCCTTATGACCCAAGGAAGTGCCCTTTTGTTTTTGGGTTACATAGGTCAAAGGTCAAGGTCACAGTAAATTTTCGTTCAATTTTAGTTTCCGGACTCTAACTCGAGAACCAAGTGACCTACATGCATGAAACTTTATGCAAATGTTGCTTATGATCCAAGGAAGTGCCCTATCATTTTTGGGTTATATCGTCAAAGGTAAAGGTCACAGTCAATTTTTGTTCAATTTTCATTTCTCGACTCTTAACTCAAAAACCAAGCAACCTAGAATCATGACACTTCATGCAAATGCTGCATATGACCTCAATATTAGTTACAAACACATTCTGCACTAATAGCACTTACATTCTGACAAAGCACTTGTGGGGGGTATTAGTCCACTCTGCGACAGTTCTAGTTTCTCCTAGTCTAACAGTCAGAATTTAGTGAAATTTCATATAGATACTATAGTCTTTCTTTTGATGCAATAATAGTGTCAATTCACATTTATTTTGGTCTTTAGCATTGGCAGAGACTCTCAAAATGCACTCGTGCATTAACCATTTTTAGGGTCTCTGCAAATATTAATGCCCTCATAAACTTGTATATACCCAGTAGTTTTGTTGATTGAATGGTGTTTAATGCCGCTTTCAACATTTTTTCAGATATATTGCGGCGGCTGGAGCACCTAACAATGGATTCCTGGTATTTCTTTCACTAGTACAACCATCACATCCTTGCCTAGCCTCCAGCTACTATCTCACATAGGTCTACTATTATCAACCCATGGGTGTGAGACAAATTATTGGAAAGAATGAGTGCTGCTGTCAGGGATCCAACAAGGGACCTCTAGATTGACCTCTAGATTGACTGTCTGATGTAACCCTATAGTACATTAACCCTTGACATGCTGTATTAGACCTTGTCATGCTTAATAAAAAAATCTTGGCAAACGTATGTATAATTCAAAGTGCTGAAAGCTCTGTATTTCCTAATTGGGAGTCAGCATTTGATTTTGAAAATATAATTTCTGAAACTTTTCTGGTTTAAAAAGCAAAATCAGGTTGTATAGACTAAAATCACACTGCACATATGTGTAGACTGATGTTTGTCCATACCTTCTGCCAAAGCAAGAATATTCCAGGATCAGCATTACAAGGGCTATACTGTTAGGAGCCCATCTAGCTGAGTGGTAATGCATTGGGGTTGTAAGTTCAAACCTTGGCTCAATCAACTTTCCCCCGACATATTACAAAAGTCAATGTGACACAAATCATTTTTCTCACACCAATTGGTGACTGACTAGTAGTATGCCTATGTGGGAGGAACAGCTGTTGGCTTTGGTGAATTAATTTGGTTGTTTTGTTGTTTGCAAGGGCGTAGCTCCCATTACGCACATTACGCAACTGCGTAATATTATATTAAATCCTCTTTCGAAAAATGTCGTTGTTAGATGATCATAACATCAAAACTACAGCTTATTCAAGCTGTAGTTAGGAAGTTTTGATTATTCACCAACGCTCAAATCAAAGAAAAGGGGAAGGGATGGAGGATATTTATTTTTGTAACAGTCCACATATCACCTTTATCGTATATATTCTATGTTGGTCGCCATCTGAGTGTGTATCAATTTCAAAATCCTAGTTACACCTATGGTTTGTACTGGTGTGAGAAACAATAGAAAACCATGGTTAGGTGCACCCCCTGTTAAGATAAACTGGTATAATGTGGAAGGTATTGTTAGACCCGATAAAAAACAAATTAAGAAACAAAATACTATTATGGAGAAAATGCTTCTAACATTTGCCTTATTATGAAGCATATGTTAGCATCATTTTCTCCATAATAATACTGTACAATAAAGGTTATATGATAATATTATCTAAATTTATCTTAGTTCGATAGTTAGTTATCTCTTCTATTGTTTGCCCCTCCAAAGTAGCTTTGACCTCTAAAACTTCACGATCAAGGGGTTAATTATTCCTGAAATTGAAATGATAACACAAGCCCTGTTAATGCTTCCTTTAGTGTTTTCCTTAACCAAATTATAGTAAAGAGATTAAGAGGTTACTAGACAGATTTGAACACCAACTAGCGGATAAGCCATAGTACTGTGTACACAGGTTATAAAAATTCAGATGGACAAGAACCATTTCAACCTTCAAAACCAGACTTCATCAACATTCCTTCAATCTGGAACCGTCGAGGATTCTACAGAATATAGCATTGGAATAATAAGGATGCAGCCATGAAAGCATGTCATTTTGCATGTGGGCTTACATGACATCACAAGCATCAATAACTTTTAGAAAAACAAAAATCAACAACAACTTATAACTGGGCATAATAAAATTTGATAACAAAACACAGTGTTTTACTGCGTTTTGTCATCAAATTATAATATTCCCTAACGATCTCTTATAGACGATGGGGAATCATAATAAAGAAATTAGCTTTTTCTTCAAGTAGTACCGGGAGCCAAATTACGTAAAAAATGACCCCAAATTACAACACTTATATATGAGGTACTTTCCAGTTTACAGAAATGTCCGAGTGATGTTCTGAATAAGCATTCCTGATGAGCAAGTGCATGGCATATCCAACTACAATGAATAATACATAATTATGAGATCTGTTGTGGTAATAGAGACCATCAATGAACTCCATGAAATATTTGAAAAAAGTGATAAGATTCAGAGGTCAACCTCTGATAGAAGTGTGATTATGTTTGATTCAGAAAATAAACCAAGTGCTTAAGGTAGTGGACACAAAGTGGTTTCGCAACATATCCGAAGTAATGAACTTTAACAGTGTTAACAGAGGTTTTCTAATGATTTAAACCTCGGTCAACATTGTGAAAGCTCATGAGTGCCTAAATGTTGCGGACCTATTATGGTTCCACTACCTTAAAGTCTTGACCCTGGTCAGTCTGCTTAGCCTACCACTTAGATGGCCTTTTTTTGTGTGACAGGTCAGTTTTGTGAGCACCTCTACGTTTTTCACTTAGAAATCCCAATTCAAATGCCTAAAATTCTTCTCTAATTTGAATGAATTTCCTCTAAACAATCATTTATATGATTGTTTGGAGGAAAATCACCTTGAATAAAAGGGAAAAGGGCCAAAAAGTCATCAATTTTAATGATTTTTTAAATCAGAAAATGCATACTAAATGACCATGTTATGTATAGCTCACAGGAACGTTTATTAGGAAAAATAGGATATTTTCTTTAAAACAGCTTCCAGATATAGTAGTTCCTAGTTTTATAGAGGATAATCATATGTTTAAGTGTAAGGTAGATTGATATTTCAATGAGTGAAAGGAAAAAGCTATATTTTCAGGATGTGGCAGAGTCACAGGTGAATTTATACTTATGTTGTTCATGAAATGAATTATCAGTCAATCTTACACAAAAAGAAAACAATAATTCTATTTCTTTAATGAATAAATGAGACCAAACTTTCAGGATAGATTTTCTTAAAGTGTGTCATTTTGCATGTGATTGCTATGGGATGTTTATACTGAAGTCCCTTTTTATACCTCCCACCTACGAAGTAGAGGGGGGTATATAGGTTTCACCATGTCTGTCTGTCTGTCTGTCTGTCCGTCCATCCATCCGTCCGTCCATCCGTCCGTCCGTCCGTCCGTATTCGTTTCCGGACTCTAACTCAAGAACCAAATGACCTACAATCATGAAACTTTATACAAATGTTCCTTATGACCCAAGGAAGTGCCCTATTGTTTTTGGGTCATGTAGGTCAAAGGTCAAGGTCACAGTCAGCCTTTGTTTAATTTTCGTTTCCGGACTCTGACTCAAGAACCAAGTGGCCTACAATCATTAAACTTTATACATGTGTTCCTTATGCCCCAAGGAAGTGCCCTATTGTTTTTTGGTTACATAGCTCAAAGGTCAAGGTCACAGTAAATTTTTGTTCAATTTTCGTTTCCGGACTCTAACTCGAGAACCAAGTGACCTACAAGCATGAAACTTTATGCAAATGTTGCTTATGATCCAAGGAAGTGCCCTATTGTTTTTGGGTCATATAGGTCAAAGGTCAAGGTCACAGTCAATTTTTGTTCAATTTTCATTTCTGGACTCTTAACTCAAAAACCAAGCGACCTAGAAACATGAAACTTCATGCAAATGCTTCATATGACCTCAATATTAGTTACAAACACATCATGCACTAATAGCACTTGCATTCTGACAAAGCGCTTGTGGGGGTTATTATTCCACTCTGCGACAGTTCTAGTTTGGCTCTGCTTTGATGAACTCACATAAGTTGAAATGAACAAAAGAGGGGATTTAGTTTGTGATAATTTCACTAATTAGATGGTGAGTTTATAAGAATGATATTCTACCGTTATGCCTCGATAAACCACCGAAAGCATTGAAGAAAAACTCTTCTTAATATTACAACAATAAGAATGAAATATGAGGTATAACCTTTAGTGATGGTTATTTCTTTGATTTTTTACCGGATTTTTTTTTATCAAACACCCAAACTCTAATTAAATTAATGCCCTTACTCTATCAAATACACTGAGGATAATTGTTTGTTTCAGTTTGAGGTTGATTTATCTTTTGATGAAGTTACAATTAGAGCAATCTTTTCAGAGTGATGGAATCTAGTTTTGCAAAGTGTTGGATGTTTTTTATGCCCCTGTATCTAAAGATCAGCGGCATATTGTTTTACTGTTGTCCGTCTGTCTGTCCCTCTGTCCATCTCTCTGTCTGTCTGCAAAAGTAAACCAAAAAACTTAACATTGCCAATATCTTCAAGCCTATTCAAGATACAAGGTTCATATTTGGCATGAGGATAGATCTCAATGATCCGCATCTGCTAGTACCAAAGTCAAGGTCATGTGTCAAGATCTAGGTCATCTATCAAGGTCAAATAACTCAAAAACTTAACCAAAAAACTTTCATTTTTGTGTTTACTCAAGCATATTATAGATACCTTGTCTCATAATTGGCATGATGAAAGATCTCAGTGATGTACATCTGTAGGTATCAAGCTCAAGGTCATTATTAAAGGTCAAGGTCATCTGTCAAGGTCAACATTTTGAAAAAAAAATTCTGTTACGGGGGCATATTAGTTTCACAATCACAACTTGTTTTCTACACTTTTTTGGAAAAGCTCCCCCCCCCCAACTTTAAACAGTAAGGCTTAAATATATTTCTTACTTCAGGCACTGATATTTAAGTTCATTTAATCATGGCACTATTGAGTCATATTCTGATGCATTGTGATTTTTGAGCAGCAACCTTTTGCAATTAACAGATCGCTGCTGTCAATCAAAAAAGCATTGACCAATCAAACCACTTATTTATGATGAGATAAGAACGGATCATAACACTTTTTGCCGTTTTGTTTCCTTGATGGAAACAGAAACTTCATAACTACAGTTTGAACAAACTATAGTTACGAAGTTTATGTTTTCCTACAATGTTTTGCTCTTTGTTTCATACCCATTGACATATTTTTCTTTTGCAGATAAATGACGCTTGAATATTTGAAAATTGAGTCATTACTAAGGTCAAGGGGCAGAGCCATCCATCCAAGATTTGTGCATTCTGATCGACCGAAAAATTAGTTTCGTTACTCAATAAAACAGTTATGATTATGCAGCTTTTTTGTAAGCATCTTTGGAAAGTAGTCCCATAAACAATCAATGCAATTGAGGGCAAATCTCTTCATTTTTGATTCAAGAAATTAAATTATAAGGTATGAAGAGCCTATTTGTTGATTTCATGGAGGTATGAAACAAAAAACCTAATCACACTCATTTATGAATCTGCTTCACATATTCACACAGGGTGATTATGTTTTTAATTTCATACCCCCATGAAATCAACAACTGGCTCTTCATCTCTTAATTACATTGTTGCTGTCAATCTGAACATTGATAGATCAATCAAAGCACACATTTTATGAAGATTTTTTAAAAAGCGTCAAAATGAATGATTTTCAATAATTTGATTGAAAACAGTCAACGTCATCATGACTACAAGTTTTAAGCCAATGCAAACCATCTACATTTCCTAATGCAGTTATCTTAAGATCTTATTGAGCTGCTTGAAAATCTCGCACTTCCTAACTCTTTATCTAAAAAATCTTAATAAGAATCTAAAGAAATCTCACTCTAACAAACACACCTCTGTTTTTTTTAATCCTGAACACATGGTATTCATTTTGCAGATTAATGATGAGCAGTTTGTCATGACAGAGGTCAAGGGGTGGGGCAAGCCATTTTTTAATTAAGACCAAGGGCGTAGCTCACATTACGCTTATATGCAAGTGCCTAATAGAAACAAATCCTCTTTGGAAAAATGTCATTGATGAATGATCATAACATCCAAACTACAGCTTATTCAAGCTATGGTTACGAGGTTTTGATTATTCACCAATGCTCAAGTTATAGAAAACAGGAACTTAAGTTTTGTCACAGTCCAAACACCACTTTTTTCCTTTATATTCTATGTTGGCCACCTCCAATGTGCATATGATTTTCAAAATCCTAGTTACACCTATGTTTCATATGACTTTGGAAATGGACTCCAACAGATATTCAAATCAGCCATGCTTTCATGTCAGTCATGTAAATATTCACCTGCCCAGCATTCAGGATGACATAACAGTGTGAAATGTTTGCATATCATATTCCACTTTGCACATGCACTTGTGTGCAAAATCAAGCTACAATTTAAAACAGTTTGCACTGTTTTCCAATTCTCAATGCAGGGCAAATAAATATTCCAAATTTATGTCGCCATTTTAATCATGTGCAATATTGTTTTATAGACTATTTGTATTGTGCTGTTAATGTTAATTGTTAAATTAAAGATATTATCTAAGTAAATGTATGAATTGTGTTGTTTCTAATATAAACTGTGATGCGTTATGACTACAAAATGTGACAAACTGTTTGTTAATTATACCAGTTTTTGCATGTGCACTTGAAAGTGGGTATAATTTGCAAACAGTTTACTCCATTTTGTCATCCTGAACACAGGACAGGTACCAGTCTCCAGACATGTAGAAGGATGTAACTACCATTATGCACATTTGCAGCATGCACATAATGCAAGTCTTTAAAAGAAGTTGATCCTATTTCGTAAAATATTGTTTATAAAGCAAACAAAATATTGTTAATACAGATTGAGTAATCTGTAGTTACAATTTTTAGCTCCCCTGAGCATTACGTGCTCAAGGGGAGCTTTAGGATCACCCTGATTTTTTGGTTACCCTTTTCAAAAATTGTACACGAAATATTGATTGGCCCACAAATACGGGTGTGGCAGGGCAAGGCTTATTTCGAGCCTGAAATCTTTGAACAACATCTACTGGACCACTTGCCAATTTCAATGAAAATTACCAGAATGTTTCTTGTGTGACCTGCCGCTATCATAGCGCATTTGGTAGCATGTAGGACTGTCACCAATGGGTTGATAATTGTAGACCTACGTGGGATAGAAGCTGGAGGCTAGGAAAGGATGTGATGGTAGTACTTGTGTGAGAAATACCAAGAATCCATTGTAAGGTGCTCCAACTGTTGCGATTTGACTGAAATAGTGTTGAAAGCAGTGTAAAACCCCATTCAAACATATTCTTGGGTGACCCTATTCAAAAAGGGGCCCAAGAGGGCCTTTTTCGCTCCACAGACTTTCAGCATCTGTAGACTGTCAGTAAACAAAGCTTATATAGAATGAAAACAATACTTTGAAGTCTCTTTTGAACTACATGTATTGTGTAATTATTTTCTTTAGATGTGGGTAGCCCAAGGACCATTTATGCCAAGTTTCAATGAAATCAGGCCAATGGTTTGGGAGGAAAAGATTTTTGAAGATTTATGTATTGAAGAAACACAATCCAAATTCCTTAAACAATTTAAAAGGTTCACCCAAGGATCATTGATACCAAGTTTAGTTGAAATCAGGGCAATGGTTTTGGAGAAGATTTCAAAAGATTTATATAGTGAAAATAAGCCCCGCCTTTCCATGCACATATATGGGGGTCAATTGAAATTTCTTGAACAATTTAAAGGAGGGTTACCCATGTCAAGTTTCATCAAAATCGTGCCAATTGTTTTGGAGGAGAAGATCTTTAAAGTTTTTAAAGTGAAAAAAGCCCAGTCCTGCAACACCCATATTTGGGAGGTCAATCCAAATTTTTGAACACCTAGAGAAGAGGTCACCCAAGGATCATTTATGCCAAGTTTCAATGAAATCAGGCCAAGGGTTTGGGGAGGAGATCTTTTTTTAAGGAAAAGATGTCCGGCCCTGCAAAGCCAATAATTTGGACCAATCCAAATTCTAGACCAACTTTAAGAAAGGGTCACCCAAAGAACATTTCTGCCAAGTTTCATCAAAATCCGTCCATTGGTTTAGGAGAGGATGATGTTTTAAGAAAAAGTTTTGCAAGTACACAGGGAGGGATAGACGCACGACATACACTCTGCAATGACAATTGCTTGCTGGCCTTAGGCTGCTGGAGCTTAAATCAGGCCCATAGTTTAGGAGAAGATTTTTTCCAGTTTTTTTTAGTGAAATAAGCCCGGCCCTACCACATCATTATTTCGGGGTCAATCTGAATTTCTTGATCAACAGTTCAAAAGAGTCATCCAATGATCATTCATGCCAAATTTCATTAAAATCAGGGCAATGGTTTGGGAGGATAAGATTTTTTAAGTTTTTATAGTGGAAATAAGCCCTGTCATACTAAATCAATATTTTGGCGTCAATCCAAATCCTTGAACAACTTCAGAAGAGGGGTCACCTAAGTATTATTCATGCCAAGTTTCATTGAAATCAGGTAATTTCCGCTCTCGGAATTTACCTTTTGCATACAACTCGCCCTCCATCAGTCTCTTGATGGACACACCAACGCGAAAATGAAATTGTTTCATAAACAACATATTGGATGTGGTCCTATGAACAAATAATGACAGACTCGTTTTAGAAGACAATACCTTATATTACAAAATATGTACTTCACCATACCTCATATAGTTAAAATAGTGTTGAAATAGCATTACCTATAAGAGACAATTCTTAACCCTTATTCAGCTAAATTTGAATTTGTTCTCAAGCGAATTGCCAATTTTGGGCACATTTCAATCAGTCTGGTTCAAGTTTTTTCTCCAAAATGATTAAGTAGAAAGCAGACAGTGTAGGCTAAGATCAGACTGCATTTCAGAGCAGGCTGATCATAGTCTAAACTTTCTGACAAAGCCTTATGCATAGCAGGAAAACACCGTAAAAAGTATGACAAAGCTTAGGAGTGGTGTAATTTGTTCTCAATGCGACCTTTAAAAAAGGAAAAAAAAAAGTCCCAAACCTTTTCATAATCAAATCACTGAAAAAAAACACTATCACACATTATATACTTCAAAGTCAAATCGATGTACGTATTTACATTTAGATCATCTATTTAAATCCCGTTTTCTGTCTCCCAATCATTGTTTTCTTTCTTTTGTTTACATATGTTTGTCCGTTCCGCTTTCTGTCTTTCCCTCTTCGTTTTCTCTCTTTTTCTTCATCTTGTCCTCAAGCCTCTTGCCCACATTCCCATCACCCTCGTCCATCTCTGTATTCGGACAGCTTCTGATGCTCGGACATGAGTCAATACTCTCTGGAAAGAGGGAGATAATTTAGTTTGTTTGTTTGATTTGGTTTAACGCTGCTTTCAACAATTTCGCTGTTATATCGCGGCGACCGGAGCTCCTAACAATGGATTCCTGGTATTTCTTTTACCTGTACTACCCTTACACCCTTTCCTAGCCTCCGACTGCTATCTCACATAGGTTTACGATTATCTACCCATTGGTGAGAGACAAACGTCGGAAAGGATATTTGCCGCCACCGGGGATCGAACCCACGACTTCCAGATTGGAAGTCTTATGCCAAACCACTTGCGCTATGGTGGCGGCCGGGAGATAATTTAGAGGTAAGTGACAACAATGAAAAATTAAACAGAGCTTAACAGTAATAAGTGAGATGGATTTGTGTCGTTTAATGCATCTTTGACGTCGATTTAAAAGCTGAAACTTGCGGTAAACAGAGATTATTGAAAGAGTGGTCTTGAAATACCGCAATTATTAAACGACTCTTCAACAGGAATATTTCACTCCGGGAGGGGGGGGGGGGGGGGTTGAGGGATGGGGGTTAGGTCATATTATTGTTAATATTGTTATTGAATCCATAATTAAAAAAATAGCACAAACTTCTCGGTAACCGGTAATTTAGATCGTGGCCTTTAACAACTTTTAAGAAATTGAAGTACTTTTTCTGATATTTTACTCCCCCCCCCCCCCCTCATTGAAGGAATGAAATTGAATGGATTTGTTGAGCGAGATTTGAGTAGAATTATAGGCAAGTAATACGACATCGCTAATTTTGTTCAAGATGAACAAAATTAGCGATATCTATTACCTCCTTTTCCTGAAATCTGCACACAAGGTCAATAAATAGATTTCTATGTCTTCACGATTGGGTACCCCCTTACAAAATTCAATTATGTCTGTGAAAATGCGGATTTTGTTCAAGATGAACAAAATTAGCGATATCTATCACCTCCTTTTACTGGAATCTGCATACAAGTTCAATAAATAGCCTTCTATGTCTTCACGAATGGGTAAGCCCCTTGCAAAATTCAATTATGTCTGTGAAAATGCGGATTTTTTTTATTATCTATTTTTATTTTGAATGTAGTTGTTTATTTTATCATTTTTAGTGATAATGGAGCATTTTTGAAGGGTTTTGGCGAGATTTTGGAATGAATGAATGAATGGAGCGCCGATTTAGTGATTTAGAATTTTAGGATTTGATCGTGATGGATGTCAATTTCACGATGCTACTAACTATAATGCAATTTCCAACGTACTAAATAAAGTTTTTCGGGATATTTTCTTAAACGATAAGAGCATTTGTTATATACAAAAGCTGAAGAATCGTTTAAATTTATTTCAAGCCGTCGGCACACCATAACGTTCCGACTTAACCAGACCTGTATTCAGGATAACAAAGCAAAGGAAACTGTTTGCAAATTATATCCCGCTTTGCACGTACACTTTCGTGCAAAGCGGGTTATAATTTACAAACATTTTGCCAAATTTTTGTTATCCCGAACGCAGGGCGGTGTCCTTTGAACGTTTCCATTGTTCTGGTTTTTTAGCGTTCTAGCGCCTTAAGCGTGCAACGAGCATGACTTTTGTGTGTTACATCTATGGGTCGCTTGTAACACGCGCAACAACCATGGTACGGCTACCAATTATTACATGTATTTGCCAACATGTCACTAGCGCGTCATTATCTATTACCAAATTATATGACAGACATTATTTCTCTCTGTTATAGCAAGAGCTACAGTTTACGATCATTTGCTCACAATGATATAACTAACTCGAAATTCAATACAGTTTATTAGAAAAACTCATTTTCATACTATAGCATGAATGCATGGAACGAGATCCCTATTACCATTAAAGATGCAATATCTTTATCGCGTTTTAAAAACCAATTTAAAAATCATTTGCTTTTAAAACAATTCCGAAATCCCGATAGAAATAAACTAAGCGCTTAACAAGCGGAATGTATCTGTCCGAAGATTTTCTATTCTCAACTTTGCAAACATGTTTATATCATTCAATCATTTTTATTTGACTCATATTTCATTAATATTGAAGGCAACACTGTCAAAAAGACTACTTTCCTATTATTCATTTGAAATATGTCTTAATGTTCTACCTTCATGAAATAAAGATTTTATTATTATTATTATTATTATTATTATTATTATTATTATCATAGCGCGCGACGAACGATTTGCAAACGTTAGTCGAGGGTGTTTCTAAAGCGTTATTCCTGGTGATCACCGACGTTCAGTAGCGATCAGACAACGGCCTTCAAGCGTTAGTTCTATAACCATGGCCAATAACAAACGTTTACTCAAACGTCTAAGAACTTTATGGTGTGATGAAGGCCTTACGATTTGACGAATCGTGTAGTCGATCGGCCATGTATCTGTCATCAGGATTCACAAACATCGGGTCATGTTGGAAGTTTTCTTCCTTACTACTTCCGCTAGAACCGTACACCTTATCAAACAACCAGTAGGTATCCATCCTTCCTTTTCCCTGAAAAAAAAATGGAACCATTCCATTGCTTTAAACACAGGTTTAACAGTTTGGGATTAAGATGAAAAATTTCAAGATTTGTTTAGGAAATTGTGGAAAGCGGGTCACACTGCAGAAACGGTCGTTTACATGAACGAATTGTAAGTTACATCGTGAAATTGACATTCATCTCAATTAAAAACGTTCTAAATTACTCACTGAGCGACCCATTGATTCATTTCAAACTCTCACTCAAACAATTCAAAAACGCTCCAAAATCACAAAAAAGATAAGATCAACAACAACATTCAAAATTAATATAATCGTGCCTCCATTGACATAATTGAAATTATATGCGTCTGATTGATTCTTGAAGAAATATGAAACTATTTATAGAACTTGTATACATATTTCATTAAAGGGAGAAATTAAATATCGCTGATTTTGTTCATCCCGAACAAAATTAGCGATATTGGTTTTCCTTTCTTTAATTTCACTCAAAATTCACTCATCGCACTCATTAGATTTCATTCCAAATCATTCGCCATGTCAATTTCACGATGTTGTTACCGGCACACCTTGTCAAACAACCAATACGTATCCAACCTTCCTTTTCCAACGTGAATTTTTGCATGGACCTCCCCCCCTTCCTCTATCAAACTTTATTCATCGACACATCAATGCGAAAATGAAATTGTATCCATTACAACACGATCACAAATCTGAAAGTGGGTTTTTTTACCCTCTTCTGGATGTAAGCTTGTATTTTAACATTTTTCTGGATGTAATATAAATGAAAAAAGTAATGATATTGACGTTACGAGAATTTCACAGATAGCGAAGCGCGTCATTTAGCAAAACGGTTTAATGACGTCAAAAGAATCAACGTTTGCGCTAAAGATGACGTTGAGTAGAAAAATAAGCGGAGCCATCTGTGAGCACAGTTAAAACACATGACATATGAATTTTATTACGAATAAAGTTTTATGTAATTTCTTCTTATATCATATATGCCTTTTACGCCATCGTGCTATTATGCAAGAGAAATGTTCTGCAGCGACTCTAACATTTAATACCGCTCATTACGAGGCTCTTGCCTTTACTGTGTCACAGTTGGCTACTATCTCGGGGCTATGGGCCTACAATTCAACTATTTGACATGCAACACGTAGAAAGTTACGTTCCAAAACAAAATAGAAAAAATAAAGTCTTCAATTGGTTGAAAGGATTCTTCTAAAAAGAGGAATCATTTGCTGTCGACATGTTAAGACCTACCTTGATATCCATATTGCCCCTGAACTTGATCTTGAATTTTCCAGTCTTCCTCAAACACATATACGTGTTCTCGCTAATGTGGATACGATTTGCTGAAAAAGTAGATGAGTGGTCATGGAATACCGTATTTAATAAACGAGTCATCTATAAACAGATAAAAGCGAGGCGCTGTGTCGAGTTTTTATCTGTTTTAGATGACGAGTCTAATAAATTCTGTATTTTATGAGCACAAACTTAATATTCTTTTTACAATTTGACCCAATTTTTTGCTTAAAATCGTTGAAATTCTTGAAATTCATTATTTCAATTTTCCGCCAAACTTATAACGCCGTTTAAAACTGACGTCACAATAGATACATAATGACGTAATTTCGCGGTTACAAAACAGCGTCGCTTTTCGTTCTGAGCTAATTTGCATAGTCATTCCACTAGTGTAGCAACACCCGTGTAATATCAAAAATATTCAACGGGTTTATTTCGCTCCCGCGACGTAGGTCGTATTATAAGTAGATCTAAATATTCCTTGTTTAAAATATAAGCTTAGAAATTAGCGTAGTCTACTTTCGTTTTAAATACCGTTTTAAATAACGATACAAATACGTTATACATGTATTGATAATGATAATGACAATAGTCGTAATAAGGAAGCCTTCATTTAAAAAAAACAAAAAACAAAAACAAAACAAAAATAAAAAAAGCACAGCTAACCAAGTCTCCCCACCAAGCTTCTTCCTAATAGCTAAAATTAAACGGTAATAAATGTCTAATAAATATGTCAAAGTTCTCACATAATTAGAAAAAAGTTAAAGGGACTTCAAAAATGAAACAACAATATAAAAACCTAACAATGACTACTTACGTAGACCGTATGATTTCATCCTGGAGGCAATATTGACGGCATCCCCAAACAGACAGTAACGTAACATCACCGTGCCAACTATCCCCGCCGATACAGAACCTGTGGAATTATTGTGATAACAGGTAAGAATCTTGAAATTCACAGTAAAAATTATAAATCGCTCGCTCAGCATGCCTTCAAGGATGTTAAAACACTCACTCAATTCGTCCAAATCGCCCCAATGTTACTCAAAACGATCCCAAACTTTATTCAAATTGCTCTAAAAATCGCATACTTTCATTACCGGCATAAGTTTGTTCATTTCTATTAAGACCGTTAAGACACACAGATTTATAGAACGATGGGTATATTTTTAAAAGAGATGTCATAAAACATTGCTGATTTCTTTTAACTTTTTATTAGCTCCCTTTAATATCAGGCTTAAAGTCGTTCATCCCACTTATTCAGTTTCATCCAAAAATCGTTCACCATTTCAATTTGCACGACATATAATAAATTGTCAGATCAATTTATCATTGAAAATGTATTAGGATTGATTGATCGATTGAATGGAGTAAAACGCCGCTTGCAACATTTTTTTCAGTTATATCGCGACGGCTGGAGCACCTAACAACGGATTCCTGGTATTTCTCTCACCAGTTCAACCATCACATCCTTTCCTAGCCTTCAGCTACCTATTCACACAAGACTACGATTTTCAACCTATTGGTGAGAGACAAATAGTCGAAAAGAATGTGCCGCCAACGTGGATTGAACCCGGGACCTCTAGATTGCCAGTCCGACGCGCTACAAACTGCGCAAGTTATTAGGATCACGAACATTATATATTTACAAGCAGAAAGAATTTGGAGTGATTTGAAATTTTATCGAATGAGTATGACGAGGGAGTTTTATAGAAGGGATGAAGACAAATATGATCCATTTTATCAAAATTTTAAGAAAATTAGCGTTATTTTTTGCGCTCTTTGATGCTTTTATTTACAGATTTTTGTGGTTTTCAATTGATGTTTCTTATCCTCATACACATGATTTATCATATCCTATACAGCCCTGCGTTTAGGATGACTGAAACGATTAAACTGTTTACAAGTTATACTCCGCTTTGCACGGAAATGCACGCGCAAAGCAGGGTATAATTTCCAAACAATTCACACCGTTTTCTCATCCATAATGCTGGGCAGGATTAACCTTAGGAGAAACACGCAGTTCAAAGTTTATACTCAAATATGTTTGTCAAACTTTCAGAAAACCCAAGATAATTTAAAAAGGAGTCAACATTTCGTAATTGTGTTTACAAACTTTTTCGCCACCGATCTGCAATTTTAGTTATTATCAAAATATAAGAATGACTCTCGCGTGGGCAGCTTAGTTAGTATAAAGTGATTTCGAGTGAAAGCCTACCTGTATTAATTCCAATTTGTAGCTGGATAGAGGTGTGACCGGAAGGAAAGTCTTTATTTCTAGACATGTGAAGAATGTCGATCGCCATGTTAGCTATCTCCGATACGTGCTTCTCTCCATTCCTGTTGGGGAGACCTAGGGTGAAGAAGTTTACAAAATATAGATTATGACAAAATTCCAACGGACAGAAATATGCTATTTGGTAAAGGCACCACTGAAAACAAAGCATTGTCAGCACCGCAAGTTATACAAATATATGATCTAGGTACCTACAGAAAGGTCTTGTACCAATCGATGATCATGTGAAAAATGATGGCTCTTTGACTTACCATTCAAAAGTAATGACCGGGGTTAAATTGACCAAATTTTTTTTTTTCAAAATAATTTGACCTTGAGTAATGACCTTTACCTTGAGCGATGACCTTAAACAGTGTACCTACAGAAAGGTCTTTTCCCAAGCAATGATCATGTGAAATATGAAGGCTCTATGACTTACCATTCAAAAGTTATGACCAAGGTTAAAGTTTGTCACGCAAACGCGAACGAAGCGAACGACACCAAGGTGATCATAATACCTCGGCTTTTCTTCGAAAACAGCCGAGCTAAAAATCAAGTTAACTGAACGTAAATCAAAATTAAATGTCAATTTGTAAAATTATAATAAAAATGGCGAAAAAATATAGTTTTGATAAAAAGATGAAATCCGTACCTGAAGCCACCATGTAGCAATCGTTGATAGTTTCGACTTTATATACATCATACAATTCAATTTGTTCATCCATCGATGTGTACAGGCTGTTGAGAATCTGTACCAAATCCATCGGTGAACTTTCCGTACAAACCCGACTAAACCCGGATATTCCCGAAAAGAAGATCGTGACGGATCGGAAAAATTCCGATTCGACTACGTTGCTGTTTTTCAGGCGTTCGGCGATTGACTTCGGTACCATCTGATAAAGAAGGGTATCAGTTTTGTGCTTCTCTAAGTTGAGTTCTTTTGTCTTTTCCACCAATGTTTGAGTGTATCTCTGAATGTCGCTGGCTAGAGCCTCAGAGGAGAACATGATCACGGGACACATTGCTATGACGACAACCACCATTGATGCGTAGATTACCACTTTTGTGACGACCTGATAATGAAAATACGGGTTACTGAAAAAAGCGTGACATATATCGTCTAGTGTTTCTTAACCAAGTATACGAATTTACTGACCAGTATGCGTTTTATACGCGAAGATTGATCGATTGATTGACATTTATCAGGTAGACAAAATCATATCTGATTAATGTTAATATTTTTGCATTTTCCGCTTCCAAAAAACGAAGGGTGATGAAGACTGCTTAGCAGTAAGAAAATGTAAACATATAGAAAAAAAAACACGTGGTTTTATACTTAACATTTGACAGAAGATTCCTTATTTTGTCATGCTAATTTTTATTATTTTGAAATAATTTCATTTTCAAAAAAATAACCTTTGGGATGGTATTAAGCTTAAATTAAGATTTTACCTTATACGAATCCTTCATTCAAAAGGTCGGTCAATATAGAAGTCAAACGGGGTATATTGTATTGAATGATTCGAAGTAAATTTCGCTTCACTCGTATATACCTGATTCAAAACCTCCTCGACCTCTTCTGTAATTCTATTGGCTACTTTCTCCTGAATGACCAATAGAGAGTCGAGGTACTCTGTCATGTTGTCAAAGAACCATTTCGTCTTCTCTTCGGACTTATAGGACGTATTTAGATCGTGATACTGAATCTCATATCGATAAGCATTGACTATAACTGTAATGTTGATACCCGTAGATTGAATCTCCTGAAAAAAATCAAATAGAATAAACCTGGCATTATGGACATTTTAAACTCGAGTTGTATAAATGTTTACCATTGGAAAATACAGTCAATCTTGCTCAAGCGACCACGTCTATTAGGCGACCATCTTAATTAAGCGACCATTTTCCATATCCCGTTCTTTAAATCGAAATATCAAAAAAAGAAGGTATGGTTGGTCTTAAAATTATTGAAAATGAATCCTATGTTTTAAAACTCACAAGAATCGTCTCAATGAGACGATTCTAATTGAGACGATTCTATTGAGTTTTAACATCATAGGATTATTGATAATTTTGCAATAATATGCATATTCAATTAAAAAGTATATTTCTTTCTAGAAGAAAAAACGTGTATTTAGCGGCCACTTTCTTAAACGACCGTTTTTTGGTGGCCCCGTTAGCGGTCGCTTAAAACAAGTTTTACTGTATATGTATAGGCTTACAATACTTTCAAACAATCAGTGCTGTTGTTTAAATTGTACCAATTGAAGCAACAAACCCGATTGGTTGAATATACCTTCGATCTACGTTTGGAATAATCTCCCAGTTGATATTCATTATCTTTTATAAAAAATGAGCCACAATGAACTGTTTGATTAATTTTCCATAAAGTATTAAGGTACCGGATTTCGGTGTAATAAAATTGCCAACACCTTCTTAAATTAGAAACATTGCACGTAGTTGTTCATGTAATATTGGTAAGATTATGTTCATCCATTATTAATATTTGACAAACCGTAATACACTTTATGCGAATTTCTTAGAAAGTTAGAAAAAAGGAGGATAACAATAAGTATTGATCAATCAGTTCATTGTGATAGAAATCACTTACTTCAGAAAATTGAAAGTCTGTGAGATCTCTTACATAGATTTTATTAATTCATAAAAACTGCAAGTGTCGATCTAAATTGCCTTACTTAAACATTTGATATTTACAAAAAGAAAAATAATGTATGGTGTTCTTCCCATTATGCCTTTATTTTTGCCTGACGAATATTTACTAATTCATTTTAAGAAGAAACATAATTTTATTCTAACCTTAACTTCTTCCATCAACAGAGGCACCACAGCGTCTGAATAGAACACAGCCGTTTTGTAGTTGTATTTGAAATCATGAACTTGATCGTTATAGAACTCAAAATCAGTCCAACGAGGAAAGAATCCCTTGGTATAAAACATAGCCCCGTATGCGCGCTCTACTCCGATATCCTCCTTACAACGAGTTATCTTCTGATAAGCTACCAAGGTCTTCCAAGTGGAGCCGAATCCTGATCCCTTGATGTTCTCTACCAACCATTCTAAAAACTCGCTGGTGATGTCACTGTGAATAAGCATATAGATTGAAAATTAGCATCATTCTTTAAAAAGCATATAGATACATATATGCTTTTTAAAGAATGATGCTAATTTTCAACCTAATCACTCATTCATATTATTATATATATACTGAGCAAAAATAAAAAGTATCCACCCAATTAAACTTCGGATTTCTTTAAAGGCACTCACAGGAATTCTATGAAACATATTGCAAATTACACCCTAATCATTTGAAAATAAATTTGAACAGTTTTATGTGATTTGAAGAAGCTGCTGCCGAATTGTAGGCGCTAACGTAGCCAGGGGGGCGTTTTCAAAAATCGCAGACTCTCAATTAAATATTCAAATGATTTTCTGGCAGTTTTAAGCTTGCGAAATGCAATATTATTGCGTTAGATATTCTTAATTGATAAGACAACTTGATTTCTCCTGCTAATTCCTATTAAATTTACGTCAAATGAATACAAACATTCATAAAACATCATGCGCAGATTCAAAGCTCAAATTAACAAAATTCTGTCTGCTCGTTCCTTGTCAAGAAAACCAATCCCGAAATGCTCTATTTCATTTTTGCTGAAAACAAAATAACATTTGCATTGCAACGTTACGTTAACGTTTCATCTTGCTCATTGGAGAGGCTCGTAAGAATATCAAGAAAATTTGCTCGCCTTACACCCGTTAAGGATAAAATAGCAATTGACTTAATTCTAAAGTTTGACGTTTTTAAAGGTTAAGATATTTATTTTACTTCCGCTTTGAATTATTGGCTGGAAAGCGTAGAGGCAATCGCGTCAACGTGAATGAGAAAATCTGGCGTGACGTCTTCCCAGTGGCCCTATTGAGTTGAAGAGGGCGAAAGACAATGCTACTCTATCGGAAATGGCCAGCAAACGTCTTTATTGTTATTCCTATTCAACTAACGTCAGTAAAATCTACTCAACGTTTGACGGTTTTTGATTACGCCTATGGTCATGTTTTTCTAGGTCTCGTAACAAAACTGTGTTGTACAGAACACAACTATTGTTTGATTTTCTTTACCACAGAGCTTTAGAGGTTACATTCATTTGAGAAGAAAATCACGATCGAACACATGACGCACGTCGACGTAGAAAACAAACATTTCGACATTTATTGAAAAACACCAAAAATGACATGTTGCTTGAATGAAAAGTCATGTTTGCATGAGAAAACGAAGCGCTGCAAACACAATGGTACCGGAATTGATTATTTAATCTTAAAAATATAAAGGATATTGAAAAAAGAAAAGTGGATACTTTCTTTTTTAGTTGAGTATATAATTGTGACCCGACACGCGAAAGTGCGTAAAGTGTCGACCCTAGTCAGTCTGCGCGAAGTGCGCAGACTGAATAGGGTCGAAACTTTTTACGCCGTGCGTATTTTCTGAATCTAGAATGATCAATCTATTTTCCAGTGAAAGAATTTTTAAAATGCCACTTCTGGTAGGCCTATGCTGGATCAAATCTCTTTTTCAAAAATTCATTTTACAGAATTCCCGGATGGTCCCTTTTCTCGTGACGGGTCACATAAAGAAATTGAAGCAAAACTTTATCCAAACAATCCATTATTACTCGCTTAATGGCTCATTGTAAGCTTTCAAATAACTCACTAAGATCAACCTTAACGCTCAAAACCACTCAAAGAAGCTCCTACATCGTTCAAATACAACGCGAAACACTTATTTACTGAATACCACTGGTTATGCATGTACAGGTTATATTAAATCGGTAATTTTGATCGAATCATACAGATCTTTTGAAAATCTTATTTTCAATGCTGGAAAAAATTTATAAACGAAAGCTCTATCGCGTTTCTTAAATGGTCCTGTAAATTTGTCACGCGTCATGCGAAAAAGGACCATCTGGGAGCTCTTTTAAGTGAATATTTAAAAAAGAGATCGGGTCCAGCATAGGTCAACCAGATGTTGGATTTCAAAAAAATTCTTCCACATTCTTTTTACATGCTTACGGGGATAACAATAAGAATAAACAATAACAATAAACCATTGTAGAGTGATCTCATTAAATTAAGAAATAGACATAACAAAGAATTCCTGTTCACCATTTAATGCTAGTTATATCTTGTGATAACAAAAGTCAAATTTTGGTTTCAAATTGTAACTATAGTCCGTTTGACTTCTATATGGACCAACCTTTACATCAATGACATAAAATTGCGTTTGAATAAAGGATTTGTATATAGTAACATCTTAAATTCAGCTTAATACCATTCCAAAAAATATTTTTTGAAAATAAAATGATTTCAAAATAATGATTTTGTCTATCTAGTTAATGTTAATATTTTCGCACTATCCGTTCTTAAATACGAGGGGTGATGGAGGCTGTTCAATAGTAAGAAAATGTCAACATAAATAGTAAAAACACGTGGTTTTATACTAAACTTTTGACAGATAAAATGTCAATTGTTCCTTGTTTGGACATGATAATTAGCATATCGACGGTCATGTCATCTTAAACTTAAATAACACGTGATTATTACCGTTAGTACTCGCCTTTTCATCAAGTTTTCCTCGTGAAATTCCCAACTACTTCGTTTAATAATGCTTTTTGATTGGTCTTAACATGTAAATATAGGGTTCATCTCAGAATGAATAAAATCAATAATCAATTATCTGGTCAAACAGTTTCTGAAGAAAGAGAGAATATACACAGATTTGATATCCAACGGTAGCAAAAATCTTAGACAAACTTAATCATATTGAAAAACTCGATTTTATAGTAATACAATTCATTTAAAATCTTACTCTTTTGACTCGGCCCCTGTGCAAATCAGTACTATTTTTGGTTATACAATTCGCTGTTCCGTTGAATACAGTAACAAGTAGGTATGAAATGCTGAAAGTTAACATGTAGACGGACGGACAAAATCATTTTTTTACATTCAAAAATTCTGAAAAACAAAATTCGTCATGGTATTAGCTAGAAAAAATGATATGACTAGAAAAAAATGCGTTTCATTAATTAATTTCTGAGATTTCGGCGAAATGTTGGTCCATATAGAAGTCAAACGGACTTTACCTGTAGAAATTGATTTCTTCAAACAGATCAACTTTTTTGGGATTGAGTGAGGTTCTGTGTTGAGCTATGTAGGACATCAGGTTCACCTTACTGCGAAACTGTTCTTTTGGATTACTCTGAAAAAGGCAATGTTTCTTATTACAATATTTTGCATGAAAAGAACAATCATGATTGGCGCATACAGAAGGATTTGTGGATGAATTTTAAGGTAGCGGAACGTCATAGTTCCGCAACATTTTGGAACTGACGAACTTTCACAATGTTGACCGAGGATTCCGAATGAAAACCATTAGGAAACCTCGGTTAACACTGCAAAAGTTTATTGCTTTCTAAATGTTGCAAAACTATTACGGGTCCACTACCTTAAGGACTGCATGTGCTGTTTATCACTGATCCTAGGGTTTGTTATTTTCGTGGGTAAGTATTTAAAGGTTTGAAAATACATTTTTTTTAGATTTGAGAATTGTACTGCTTTTATAGTCAACCAACGATTTTCTTCATTTTTTTTCAAAAGAAATAGTTCTACACACTCGAACTTATACATTCTAACTTTAGATGAAATGAGTAAAAAGTTACGCGAATAATTTAAAGTATGAAATAGAGGATAAGCGAAATACCTGTAAAGCTCCTGGCCATATCGTCAGCTTGCCGAGCGCATCATCCGTGGCCATGTATTCAGCTAGAAGGAACGTTTTGGTACCCGGTCCTAAATCACTCAGGTACAGTACACTCATATCTCTCTCCATCTGTAGTCTGTGTATGAGGCGCCCGAGAACCACGACAATTGACATAGAACTCTTGGCCTATATTTAAGAAAATCGTGAAATTGACAGGATGAATGATTTATGAATAATTTAGGAATGAATTTGAATGAGCGTGTAGAGCGAGTTTTCAGTGAAATTCAAGGGAGGTAAACCAATAAAGCTTATTTTGTTCAAGATGAACAAAATTACCTTTATTTATACCCCCTTCCTTTCAATAAAATATACGGTTTTTTTTGTTTGTGTGTCTTCCTGAAACAGACACTTTAAAAACCACACCAGCGAGTAAAATCGTAGAATCATTCGATCGATTTGAATTAAATGTTGATCGTCTTGGTCGATTTCGATAAATGGAGCGCTAAGTGATCGATTCAGAGTGTTTTTGATCGGAACGAGTGACAATTTCACGATGTATTTATCTGTATAAAATAATATCATTTCATGTTTAGGACAAAAATTAGCCCGTAAAAGACATGTCCAACAATTTCAATATTTGCACTTAACGAAGCCTCTAGCCAGCCTGTGCATCCGCACAGTCCGGCCAAAGACTTTGCTATGTTATAGATGAGGTCACAACGTGTATTTAGACTATCAGGCAAGCTTCAAAATATTCTTTGTGCCTCACTAGATTACTTAAAGCTGCTCTTTCACAGTTGTTCATAGAAAACAATACATAAATTGGTCTTATATTTGGAAATGTGTGTATTTTTAGACGATTAAAAAAGGCCTAAGGGCACTGGCACTAAAAACAACAATTTCAATAATTTTGTAACCTTTTTTTGAAGCGGCAAGATCATTCAGGGACCCAGTCTATTTATTTCGAGTCTATAAATTACAAAATTGTTACTTTCCGTTAATAATCTTTCATTTTAGCTTGCATTAATATGAAGTTTCCAGCTGTCAAATACTTTTTACCTTTATCTTTGATTGAATAAGACAAACATGTGGAATTCGGATGCGTAAATAGTTGGCTCAAAATTGAAGAGTGATTTTTAAGGCGTTAGTAGTTGTTTTATTTTTCAAAATGATTTTCTCTAAATTCAGGAATGTCGGTATTTCTTTCCATTCATTACCAGATTGAATCTTACCATTTTAAAGGCTCCAACACGACGAGGTCGTAACTTCCAATTGATTTTTCGAAAAATTTCCAAAATCCCATTCTCATGATCTGAGAAAGAGCAGCTTTAAAGTTTTGCCGTCAAGCACATATTAAATTGGCTTTTATATACTGGGTTCGAAAAGAAAGTTTTCATTTACACGTTTTGATTTCCCTTTGAGAAACTCTTGCTTGTAAGGTTCTCGAAAAAATATGAAGCTATTTATAGAACTTGGAAGCATATTTTATTAAAGAGAGGTAATAAATATCGCTAATTTTGTTCAGGAGGAACAAAGTTTGCGATATTGGGTTACCTCCCATGAAATTCAATCAAAACTCACTCATCGCACTCATTCAATGTCATTCCAATATCATTCGAACATCATTCATGACATTCAATGCCATTCCAAAATCATTCGAAAATCATTCATCTTGTCAATTTCACGATGTTGTTCACTGTATGACAATTCCGAGTTTGACTGCATTTCTTAACATTTCCGAAAAGAATCTGTGTTTACATACAAGCGTTGAACCTGCGTTAACAGTAGGTACCGCTACGTTTAATGCTCAATTACGTCAGATTAAATATAACATTGGCGTTCGGTTGTAATTATCGATACTCAAAGAAATAACATAAGATTTCCAATTAAACATGAAAGCTAGTTTAATTTGGTGGAGAGTTGGCTTCGCATTGGCTTACTTTTAATCAACCACGAAATATATAAGTCTAAATTAGTTCTTGCTTTGTGTACGATTGTCATGCAGATGTGAATGTATTGAAAGATAAGGCACAAGAATCGAACAGAATAAGATTTCAGATTCATGATTCACCGACTGTAGGATGCACAAGCACAAGGCCTGCTTAGTTTCGAGATACATTTGGATTTGAATTTTGAAAAAAACACGGAGGATGATGTCAATGGCGATCTATCAATTGATTTGATGAATCTAATTCCAAGGAATCAATTGTAGCTGAATGAATACAAAGGTTACATAAAAAAAAACAGTACTTACGACTTCTATATCTGATTTACTCTCCACACTGTCCGAGAGTGAATACATCGTAAAGCCCCAGACCCCCAGAATAGGGATAACTGTAAGACATAGGATTTTGAACAGTTGGAACCTTTTACCCCGGTCAGTTAGTGGATTCACTCGGCATAGAGGACCTACAATACAGAAGATATCAATTGGTGAAAAATAGAGCACACCTTTTTCTTTTTTACTCGGAAACAAGGAGACCCTATGATAAGTGATAAGGTATTGTTATTTATTCAGATACTTCTTATGCTATTTAACTATTCCTTTGTTTGAAATGGGAATAAAGTCCAGAACATAGTGAAATTGACAAGATGAATGATTTTGGAATGATTTTGGAATGCAATTGAATGAGCTTGTGGAGCGAGTTTTGAGTGAAATAAGACGGAGGTAATCCAATGTCGCTAATTTTGTTCAAGATGAACAAAATTAGCGATATCAATTACCTCCCTTTTGTGAAATATGCATACATGTTCAATAAAAAGATTTCTATGTCTTCCCGAACTTGTAATACGCTTACCAAATGTTAATGAAATAGTTGATTTTTTACACCGATTTTTATTTCAAATGTAGTTGTTGATCTTATAAATTTTGGTGATTTTGAAGCGATTTTGAATGGTTTGAGTGAGTGCTTCGAATGAATGAATGGATTGTCGATTGAGTGTTTTAAATGGTTTTGATCGGGATAAATGTAAATTTCACGATGTTACTAAATGTATAGTCCGTTTTCTTTTCATTAAGACGCAAAATTGCGTTTGAATGAAGGATTTCTATGTTCATTTATTTCTCGAATATAAAATGGTTTCAAAATAATGATTTTTTCTATGTAGTTAATTTTAATATTTTCGCATTGTCCGCTCTTAAACACGAGGGGTGATGTTTAGTAGTAAGAAAATGTAAACAAATAGTAAAAACACGTGGTTTTATACTAAACATTTGACAGAAGAAATGTCCATTATTCCTTATTTAGAAATGATAATAAGAATATTGACGACTATGTCATCCTTAACTTAAATATCACTTGATTTGTACCGTTATTTCCCTCTGCTGGTTTAATTTTCCTCGTGAAACTCCCAACAACTTCGCTAAATAATGCGTTTTGATTGGTCCACATTTGTGAATATGGGGTTCATCTCAGAATAGATAAAAACAATTATCAATTATCTGGTCGAACGGTTTTATAACAAAGATAGAATACACCCAGAGTTGATATTCTAATGTAGTAAATATCTTCGAAATAAATAATTTGATAAAAGTACTCACTTTATTACTATGACAACTCTATTAAAATCATACACTTTTGACCCAGTCCCTATGCAAATCAGAACTATTATTGGAAAGACAATTCGCTGTTCCATTTAATACAGACAAAAGAAGGTATGAAAGGCTGCGAGTTAACATGTAGACGGGCGGAAAAAAATCATTATTTTTCATTCAAAAATTCTGACAAACGAAATTCTTCATGGAATTAGAAGAAAAACATGATTTAACGAGAAAAATAAGTTTCATTAATACGATCCTGAGATTTTCGGCAAAATGTTGGTCCATATACAGTTAACAACATCGTGAAATTGACAAGGTGAATGATTTTGGAATGAATTAGGAATGAAATTGAATGAGTGCGTGGAGCGAGTTTTGAGTGAATTGAATGGGAGGTAATCCTTTATCATAAATTTTGTTCAGGATGAACAAAATTTGCGATATTGATTACCTCCCTTTAATAAAAAATGCATTCAAGTTCTATACTTAGCTTCCTCTTTCTTTTAGAACCCATGAGACGCTAACAATTTGAATTATTTCAGCGAAATCGCGAATTTTCTCTATCAAAATTTATTTTGAATGACGTTTTTGATTCTATATTTTTCAATGGGTTAGATCGATTTTGAATGATTTGAGTGATTGTTTGGAATGAATGATAAGAGCGCAGCGTGAGCTATTTAGAATGGTTTTGATTGAGATTAATGTCAATTTCACGATGTTTTTAACTGTAGAAGTCAAACGGATTAGTCTTCTGACACTGTAAGAAAACTCTCTTCTTACCACAGCCGATTTCGGCAAACATATTCGTCTGAATGAGGTCAATGATGTCGTCATTGTTGACAGGTAACGCCCCTTTCTTCAGATTCTCCGTCCTGAAAATCAATAAAGAGATGAAGAGAGTTCTTTTAGAATCATTGAGTTATGAAAATAAATGCATAATCAGCCTGTATGAAAACGTTTTATCAGTTGAGAGAAAAAATTCAAAAATCAAGAATTTCGTTTTGGTTTTTTTTTATTGAAAATGGGCGTCCTGCTTGGCAGCAAAATAACGTGGCTTTAATCACAAAAACGTCGTAAGTATAGCTTAAATCAAACTGTAGTTACGAGATTTCGGAATTAATCCAACGATACATTCAGTGCACTTCGAACAAACATCTTAAGCACTCAATTATTTTTATGTATGCGCATGAAAATGTCTGATATAAGTAAAGCTATTCTTTTTTCTATTTTATTACATGTATATTATAATGCGAATAGACTTTTTAATTTCATGGAAGTATGAAACTAAGAGTGCAACGACACAAAGTTGCTTTGTTTTTCATTACAAACCACGAATAAAGAAAGACCTCTTCGTCTCTCCATTAACTGACTGGTATATAAAATGAATGTGTATACATAAAAACATAACGAAATAGTTCGGGAAAATTAGGCTAATTCTTTATGAGTTTGCGAACAATACGAACTATATCTACCAAGGAAACAAACTACCACTTACTTCAAATCTGACATCTGCTCCATGATGAGCGCCTGATTAGGGAATCTAAATTATTCAAAATACAAATAATCCAGTTTTTATAAAACGCAATAGGTAAAAAATGGACCCCTCTTCTCACCGAAAATTTGTATTGTTCTAATGGAAGTCGGTTTATACTGGTTTGTTTCTATGGCAATATTTTCTTCGTGGAAGTAGTCATAGAAACAAAAGTTTTTGAAAACTTGCTAATGAGAATACAGAGAAAATCGTATCGATTGAAGGAAGCAAGAAAGTGACTTATTAGCACATGTGTATAGGCAAATTACCTGTCCGATCCTTGAATCCAAAAAATGAACTAATATCGATATATCGTCGATGTTCTTCTAAAATCTCGTAACTACAGCTTGTTTAAAGCTGTAGTTACGAGGTTTTGGTTGAAAGTCGACGAAATGCATCTAAGTACTGGAGAAATATTTTCTTTTGTTTTTATTCAGGTTCATGTTAGATATAACTTTAGAATTGAACTACACTATGTAAAACGCCTACGAACTCATACAAAAGTGTTTATGTTAAACTTTAAGATTCATACGCTCAAAGGAAAATAAGATTTATGTATTTCTTTCCATGTAGTAAAAATAATAATAATAATAATAATAATAATAATAATAATAATAATAATAATAATAATAAAAATAATAATAATAATAATAATAATAATAATAATAATAATAATAATAATAATAATAATAATAATAATAATAATAATAATAATAATAATAATAATAATAATAATAATAATAATAATAATAATAATAATAATAATAATAATTATAATAATAATAATAATAATAATAATAATAATAATAAACTTAACTATAACGGCTTCAAGACAATTTTTGTGAAGCCTCATTGTTTTTAAGGATAGATTTTTTTGTTTGTACTTAAATGCCGATTTCAACAGATTTCAGTCATATTCCACCGGATTGAGGTTCTTACCACGGATTTCTAGAATTTCTTTCATCTATTATACCACGAAATCCTTTTTTAGCCACAGTTGCCCATCCCACTTAGGCTAACGATTAAATACTATTCCCGGAAGACAAATGGCGGATTTTCGAGTGCCGCCCTCGGGGATCGATTCAGGGACCCAGCAATATTGAGGCCACCACACTACAAATAGCTGTGCAGTTATCTATTTTTCTTGTAATTTTGACTATTCTTCCATTAAGCTGAATGCTGTAACAGATAGCTCGCATCTTGAGGCAAAAACCGAACAATGATTTCCATGTAACGAATTAAAAAAAATAAAACCCAACAAATTCGATGAATACATAACTAGGAAGACACAATGGTCGAACTGGCCCATATTCAAAGATGTTGTGGAAAACTATTTCAATATGATGAGTGAGAAAAAAAAAAGAGGTCACCCAGTTTAGCTCAGTCGGTAGAGCACGCTGCTTGCGTATGATCGAAAGTCGATCTCGTGGGTTCGATTCCCGTGCTGTCAAATCAACAAATTAATTGTCTTTCGGATAGTACGTTAAACCTTTGCCCTGTGTGACGGTGCTTTAGATTGGGCACGTTGAAGAACCACGGCAGTTCTCAGTAGTAGTTTTCGTCATATATCCTTGTACTATCCCCCAAAACAACTACAGTTAAAAACATCGAGAAATTGACACTCATTCCGATCAAAATCATTCTAATTCATTCACTCAGCGCTCCACTCATTCATCCCAAACTCTCACTCAAATCGCTCATAAACGCTCAAAAATCATTAGAAAACATTTAAAAATCCGGTTCAAGACTTTCAACAATAAATTCAAATAGATCTATTTATTCTACGATTTATTATCTGTTGTGGAATTTGAAGTGCCTGATTGGTCCACGAAGACGTACAAACAGTAAAAAACGTATATACTATTAAAGGGAGGTAATTAATATCGCTTATTTTGTTCATCTTGAACAAAATTAGCAACATTTGATTACCTCCCTTTAATTTCACTCAAAACTCGCTCCACACACTCATTCAATTTCATTCCTTAATCACTCCAAAATCATTCACCCTGTCAATTTCACGATGTTATGAACTGTAACCGTCTTCAAGGGGCATCGCTCTGATGGGTATATGCTACCATCGGGACAATAGATAAACGGAAATACATAAATACAACAGATTTCTGTTTCCTTGGCGTGGGAAGAAATTCATTGTAATTAACAAAGAATACCTCGAGAAGTTAACCAATTGTTAAGAGATGAAGAGAGTATTTACTTATTTTATAAAGGTATGAAAAAAAAAACCCCAAATCGCATCGAATGAATACGCAAAGCGGATTCAAAGATGAGTGCGATTAGGTTTTTGAGGTTCATACCTCTATGAAATCAACAAATATTATCTTTATATCTTTTACTTTAATATCATGAAGCAAAAATATAAAGATTTGTCAGCTCAGAAACATAAATTTTATTGGACAACTTTTTGAAAAAGCTTACAAAACAGCTGCGTACTCAAACATTGTTTCCATTTTGAAATAAAACCACATCAAAACTCACCAATGTTGATGAGAAACAACTAAAATTAAATTGTAATGAATTGTTCTTTTATAATGACCTAGTTTGACGTTGCTCAAGGCCAACGATAACTCCAACAACAACAACAACACCACCGATGCTAAGGTGATGAAAATATATCGACTTCGTGTTATATCCGATCTTAAGGTATTTGAACTGAACGAATGATTGATTTGATCGAATTATGATTTAAATCTAGACGTGTCTACCAATCTTCGTGTGTTCTGATTTGTTGAAAAGTTGGTCTTAAACACTAAATGAAAACTTGTTTGAGTATGCAACTGTTTTGTCAGCGTCCGCAAAAAAGAGTCCCGTGAAAAATCAGTTTCATTACTGACAAATCTCTTTATATTTTGCTTCATGATATTGAATTATACGAAATGATTATTATTTTTGTTGATTTTATAAGGGCATGAAACTAAAAACCTAATCGCACTCATGTTTGAAACCGCATTACATTTGTGCGAAGATGTATTGTGGCCGAGTGGTCTAGGGCGCGCAACTTATTTTGTATCTTTTTTTTTATCGCCAGAATGTCATATTTTCGAATCTCAGCGAAATCGGGGCCTGTTTTACTAAACATCTTACGATAATTTCTTGCGTAAGTCAAAACATTAAAGTTGCTTACACAGTAGTAACTAAGAAACGAATTCTGCCATATATTATCTCATTGGAATCGTCTTCTAGAGACGATTCCAATGATATTTTGCAAAGCAGGATCTAACAATGAATGAAACCACTAAGTACGATTTTAGATTTGGACTTACGATCATATTTATCGTAAGTAGTTTAGTAAAACGGGCCCCAGTTTCCTATATCTTCGTTTTGAGAACGACATATTTTCTAGTCGGGCATTCCATTATACATAAATGTGTTTATTTCTAAAATGAGTTTTAAAACGTAATGATAATTACAAAACAATGTTTAAACCAGTTGCATACATATATTAAAGGCAATGCCTTTACATTTTATTCGTCATAATACGATTACAGAAAGCACCAAACAATACTCAAATCACTATCTTGATTACCGAGTTGGATTCTATATAGGCCTACCGAATCCGAATAATAAATCTTTCTGTAAGTTAGTGTAGATCTCCATCGATCCCGGTCAGAGGCTTTGCCTTATTATATATTATTGACCTCCGTCATTTTTCACCTTTTATGTCAGTCATTTTTCTTCGTGCGCAGCTTAAACGTCGCCATTCTAGATTATCCTTAACGTTTTCAGGAATATGTCATCGAAAGATTTACTTATTGATTATCTTCACATTATATTTTGTAGTTTAATGACGTTTTAATATCTGATAGGGCCTGCATTTTTTGTGGATTCTTGGCGTGACCAACAAAATCAGTCATTCACTGCGGGCGTTCGGATCGACACTCGGCTATATCCGTTATCTGCAATTTACCTTGGATGTATCAGGTGTAAGAATTTGTATCAGATTTCATGCCTCAGCAAAAAGACTAAAAAAATGACTTTTTTATTTAAAGAGAAAATCACATAAGCAATCTTATTCGTATTAAGTTGTCTTTTTATAAAAATAAACCGATATGAAGAATGTTTGATAAATGTCACAGTTGATCATCAAATCCACCATTTTGTTTTGCAGTGATATTATTTTTCATATAGTTCATAGATGAGCTCTGTTTTCGCCAGACGATTGCCAAGATTATTAAAAGCTCCAGCACGACCAGGAAAGCGAGAACAGCAAAAACTACCCAGAATACTTTGATCTGTATCGTCTCTCCGTCTTCTGCAGCGTTTTTGTTAGTATTTTCTGTAATTATAAAAACCGAGGGTTTAGCGCAATAATGACGTACTTTCCTTTATCTTATAACTAAACAAATATCCGTGTGATAACATCCCGTATGACATTTGTTATGATATCACATAGTTATTTTTAGAACAAAGATACAATGCGGTTATTTTTAGAAACTTGCATTGCAGTTAAAAACATCGACAAAAATGAGACGGATAGATGTTATAAGACAAATATAATACGTACTTAGTATATTGTATAAAAAAATATCAAACTCGGTTGTGAGAATTCAAACAATGTATTTATAGATTTAAGATCACAAATCGTTGCATTTTTACTTCAGCTTATTCGAAATTTTGTTTAATTATCATGGTAGTCAAAATATTCGATATATTATGTCTAGCTCCTCATTTTTACGAATGATATCCATATATTTTCGGTAAATATAAAACAAAAAAAACAAAAAAACAATTACCTAAAAAAACATGTCATAGAGCCTAGATATGTCAATTTCTTTAATGCTTTTTGGTGGTTTATCGAGAAATAACGGTAGATTATTACTTGATAATCTCACCACAAAAGCAGTGAAATTATCAAAAACTTATACCCTGCTTTTTTTGCATTTCATCCAATCTGACGTCATCTATAGGGGGCGAAATAAGTTAAGTCACAATGAACGTTGCACAGCAATCACGTGCAAAATGACGCTCTTTACGAAAATATGTCCTAGAAATTTCACATTTTGTCTCATTTTTGCATTAAAGAAATAGAATAATTGTTTGTTTTTCGAGTTTTTCACTCCGTGAAAATATAGCTATTGTTGTTCACTCAATGAAATATAAATCGATCTTACACTGAAACAAACGATTATCCTCTATATAAACACGAACGAAAAGTGTTAAGCTCAGCCATCGAAATAATAAAGCTAATATTATTTCGGTAATAACATCAACGTATTTCGAGATAAATTCTTATGGTAGCCAAATGATTTGATGAATAATGTGCAATTCATTTTTTACGATTAAGAGCTTTCGGAGGATAGCGTGACTAATATTTCTAGTGCTTGATAGTATTAGCAAATCAATATCGACATTGGAAAATTCCATTAAATGAAAGTTAAGAGGAATGAATCTTTGTCTTTAGGATGATATGGTGGTCTACTAAGCATGTACAAATTTTCCAAGCAATAGGTTTAGTAGAAATTGAGATATTACAGATATACAACAGTTGAAATTTGAACTTAATCAAGAATACTTTAGTCTGAAAAGGTTTAAAAGGTTTATAATTCAATAACAGAGTAACCAATCTTTATCTGAAGGACGATTTAATGACCAAAGAAGCATGTGCAAAGTTTCCAAGCGATGGTTTAAGTAGAAACAGAGGTATAACAATTATACATCAGTTGCAAATAAAAACTTAACCAAGAATTTCAAAGTCCCCAAAAGGTTAAAATTCCCAAAAAGAATACCAGAGTAATGAATCTTTGTCTAGAGGCTGATATAACATTCAAAGAAGTATTTGCAAAGTTTCCAAGCAACAGCCTAAGTAGAAACAATGATTTGACACTTGCAGGTAAAAGCTTTACCAAAGCGTTAGACCGACGTGGACGCCAATGCCGATGCCCGGGTGACCGAAGACACCCCCCCCCCCCCCACACACACACACACTATTTTACGAATAGTCGAGCTAAAAACCAAGGGCTCAGCTCAACACTTGACGTAAGTGTCTTTGTTAACAAAGACACTCACGACAAGTGTAATGCTTAACCATCACTTCATTGTATAAAACAGGTTTTTTATCATTCGATTGGGTCATTTAAACTACAGCATATTTCGCAATTTAATGATGGTGACCAAAAGCTTAATAGATCAATATCTAGCTCATATCATATTGTGGAGCCTTTGTCTTTCGGATGAGATGTTAAATCTAGGGTCCCGCGAGAAGGAGCTTTACACCAAGCAAGTTAAAGATTTATGGCGGATCTCGGCAGTAGTTTCGTCATGTATCATTGAACTATTCCCCCGTCACAAATAACCGCCTTCTGGGGACGTCGCTCATATGTGCAAATGCCACGGTAGCGACGATAAATAAACGGAAATAAACAAGGTAACCACTGCGATACATGCTGGTATCAAGGTTATGAACTTTTCTCATTCTTAACTAAACTTTTCTCAGCTCAGTACTGAAGTCGCAATAATACTATTTAACAATGATACTAGAATAAATGTATGAACATCAAATACAATATCAACAAGTTGTTATAAATAGCAACTTATAAAATATTATCTTTCATTTTCTTACATTTATTAAAATTCTAAAATTGAGGAAATTCTCAGTTAAGCACAAAAAACGTTTTTGAACCTATGCCTAAGATTCAGCTTGTGTTCTAACGACTGACATCAATTTGACGGTTATCACCGATTTACGAATTCATCGAGCAGAGAAGATAGTCATGCCCATAGGCATTCGTAAAATTGATGAAAAAAAAAAAAACAGAAAAAAATTAAGAACGGTTAGGCGATAAAAGACCACCTGGGCTGTGCATAAAGTGACGACTGCGCAGATGGACTAGAATAGAAATCCTTCTATTTCTTTGAATCTACTACAGTTAGTAACATCGTGAAAATGACATTCATTTCAACCAAACCAATTTAAATTGTTCACTCTGAGCTCCATCCTTCATTCCAAACTCTCACTCAAACCATTCAAAAACGCACCAAAATCATTGAAAATATAGACCAAGAACAACATTCAGAATAAATATAGTTGGGAAAAAATCGCGATTTCACTTATATAATTGGAATTGTAGGCTTGTGATTGGTTCTTAAAGAAACAGGAAGCTATTTATTTTATTAAAGGGGGTAATTAATATCGCTGATTTTCTTTAGGATTAACAAAAATTGCGATAATGGATTACGTCACTTTAATCTAATCGAAACTCACTCCACACAATCATTCAAATTTCATTCCCAAATCATTCCAAAATAACCCACCTTGTCAATTCCATGGTTTCTAACTGTATGATCACCCTATTTTAATTTATAAAAAAATGCAAGTTCAGATAAACCTATGAACCAAATCTCTTTTCAGATATTTTATTTGACGGAGTTCACAGATGGTCCCTTTTCGCGCGACGGTCACGCGTTTACGTACCGTAACTGACATCACAGTGTGTCTGTCTGCAAACACGACTCTCGGATGTGACGTTAGAACATGCGTTGCCTTGGCTACATGTTCGAACCCTGAAACTGACACCGGGACCGCATGTAGATGAGCATTCTGTCCAACTTGTCCACTCACTGACCCCGACTGAAAATAAAGTAGGCGGCAAAAATATAATTATATAATAATCAACATCAAAGGAAATGGAAAGGATTATGTATTATAACTACATGTATACAAATGTTCGTATTTGATGATATCTCATATATTTTTCTTGATATCACATGGATATCTTTAGAACAATGACATAGTGCGGTTATTTTTAGAAACTTGCATTCCTGTTAGAAACATCGACGAAAACAAGGCAAATAGAGGTTATAAGATAAGTATATATAATACGTACTTTGTGCATTGTATGAAAAAAAAATATCTAACTCGGTTATGGGAATTGATAATTGTCTCGGCAGAGCCTCGATAATAATCAATTTCCCCAACCGAGTTAGATATTTTCTTTGTCGTAAATATATTTCTCTATTTTGGGACCCACACGACTTACGTTTGTTTGAACTGCTAAATGCTTTAGATAAGTAATTTTTCGTCTAACACTGCTTACAGTTATACTGAACTTAACAATGTTTGGAATGTTTAGAAATAAATGTTTCATAATTTATAAAGTTTTCTTTTTTTCTCGTAAGGCAGCTTCGTCGAAGTATAGTCTATACAAAGTCTGCTTTGCTTAGGCATTAGGCATTTTTTCAAAACTTTTTGACATTTGCACCTAAAATGACCAGCTATGTGTCCAGAGTCGTGGCGCGCTCGGGACAGACTACTCGGTAGAAAACTACTCGCTGCGAGCGCTGTCGGTATCCTGGACACAGGACTGGTACTGTTAATGACATTGTGAAATTGGCATTCACCTTAATCAAAACCATTCTAAATCGCTCACTCAGCGATTTATTCACTCATTCCAAACACTTACTAAAACCATTCAAAAACGCTCAAACCCATTGAAAAATATAGAATCAACAACGCCATTCAAAATAAATTATGAAAGAGAAAAAATGAGTTTTCTCTGACATAATTCAAAATGTTAGCGTCTCATAGGTTCTTGAAGAAATAGGAGGCTATGTATAGAACTTATATGCATATTTCATCAAAGGGTGTAATCAATATCGCTAATTTTGTTCATCCTGAACCTTGTCAATTTCACGATGTTGTTAACTGTAAATTTCCTGAAGCCGAACGTTACAGACCTATATGACTGATTGAAACATTCCCTTTGTTCAAGATAAGAATTGTTTGCGAAAATATTACAGTTATTCACATCGTGAAATTGAAACTCATATCGGTCAAAACGATTCAAAACCAACGCTCGAATCATTCATTCATAACACTCACTCAAACCATTGAAAACGATCCAATTTTTTCAAAATAATTAATTAACCGTCCATAATATTAGATATTTCATTAAAATCTACCAAATCAATGCAAATCATTATTATCATCATAAGTGGACTCTTAAGCGTCTGTTAAGACCGAAAGGTACACAAACATACGATGATATTTTAAAAGGGAGGTAAAAAGTCATTGCCAATTTCGTCCAATTTGGACGAAATTAGCTATATGTATTACCTTCCTGAAAATTCATTCAAATCTCGCTCCACTTACTCATTCAAATCAATACAAAATCGTTCCAAAATTATTAAACTCACCAATTTCATGATGTTCTTAACTGAAAGAAATGGTATCCCACTTTGCCAGAGTATTCACTCGCAAAGTGGGTGCCATATCTAAACATTCTCCAACATTTTCGCATCCGGAATATATGTTTGTCCTACTTACTAGTATTAACTGAGGCCAATTCGCCTGACACAATCTTGTTCAGTCTGTAAGGATGCGGTGGATAGGAGTGACATTCTGGAAAACCTTTGGGTGGCTTTGGCACTTCAGTAAAAGATTCGTTGATCAGCATTTGCATTCCGTCAAGATTGTGTAGTTCTATATGACAATGCATGTTCCAGATCCCGGGATTATTTGCGCGGATTCTTACAACCACATAACCTCCGGAAGGAACTATAATTGTATCCTTCCGCGGGGGACGTTTCAGTTCAGCCCCCGGAACGTTTCCATTAAGCCAAGTTTTGTTAATCCAAGTAGCATTATTGCAGAAATTCAAAACTGGATCGCCGCGGCAGTCAATGTCCGAATTGTCATCTCCAATAGCAGCCGTGTCGGGATCGTATTGACCATATCCCATTTTGATGACGTAGAATGAATGCCCATGCATATGGATCGGATGTGCCCATCCCTTACCTCGACCGAGATTCAGGAAGACCATCTGGATAGTGTCTCCGTTACCAATAGAGAGTGCGTGTGTACATTTGCAGTGTTTGCCATCGCCACATTCGGGGGCCTCACATGGAGAATACCATTCATTAGGCTGTGTAAGCGGATTCACGTCTGGCGTGTGGAATACACGGCCATTCACAGATCCTGGGTAGGTTGTTATTCCAGGAAATGCAAAGTTCAAGAAATATTCTTGAAATGCGCCTGGTTGATATTCAGGAGCCGGATCGTCTTTCGTTAGACTTTTCAAATCGTCAAATGTTTTACAAACAGTGTAGGTTTCCGGATAATACGTAAATGGACAATTGATTACAAGGCAAAGGTCGTCTTCTGAGCAGATTTTACGAGATGTTGTTGGTTCATCTTCAGAAGCGCCTTTATATTTCAATATAGCTTCCACTCGATGGTAAGTGCCCTTTTCTAGAGTAATGGCCCGTATCCAGTAATTGTCGATCGATTGGTTCGCCGTTATTTCAAAATCGAATCTTTCACCAGGATTGATGACAAATGATTCTGTAGTCACAGGCTCAAGATCGTACCCGTCAGAAGCGACTATAGTCAGGGGATGATTGTCAATAGATATACGGAATGGATAGAGGGATCCTGTCCCAATCACGCGGAATCTGTATTTCTGACCTTTGACAACTGTATAGACTGTTAATGGTGCCATATTGCTTGTACCTGAGTCTGGGTTATAGTATCTCCCTCTTCCGTTGATCAACCCGGAGTGGATCTGGAATATACTGAAAAAGCTACCATCTAAAGACTCTGCACCACGTATCTTATTACGGCCTTCATACGCACCATATAACATCTTAGCATGCACCGTATCAGATATCATATCGTGGTTCCAATCATGGACCTGCATTATGTGGTCCTGAATATTAGTTTCCACACGGCTCTTAATGATGAACGCCCCAAACACACCCATTGACCGTTCTGCACCACTATGTGAATGCCACCAAAATGTTCCCCTTGGTTTTGCCTTGAATTCGTATTTGAATGTCTGGCCCGGTTGTATTGGACACTGTGTTACCCATGGTACACCGTCCATCCAGGGAGTACCTTGTTGATGAAGCCCATGCCAGTGGATTGAGGCTGTCACACTCTTAAGATTATTTCTAACATACACAATGACCGTTTGTCCCTCGTAAACAATTATGTCGGGTCCAGGTAACCGCTCATTTACAACTGCAAGAAGTCTCGGCTCCTCCCATCCGTCCGCGGTAATGACGTCATCAGCTGAAACCCTCTCGGCCCCGCTAGTATTCGTGACGTCGTATTTATAAAGATGTCCATTTTCCGGGTAAACTAGATCCTTTCCATGCATCATAGTGAGCCTATGATCGATTTCAAAATGGAACACGCATTGTTTGTCGTTAGGGTGACATTCTGTATCAACTGTACATTGTACAGAACTAATTAGTATAATTGTTATTATTAATATCGACGCCATATTATCCATACTATCGACAGAATACACTCACTTCTCTCTATAAATACAACTACTTTAATATAAACAACATGTAAACTGTTACTTAATTTAATTTCACCATCATTACCAAAGAAAAAAGGTTAATACCCTGCATTTACAGAAAATATAGAGGCATAAAACTACTTGAACAATAGTCATATGGTACAAAACTCCCTAAATACAATAAGTATATAGTCTCATATAAAGGTTATATAACGGCAGGTGATCGTACTATGAAGTGTCGAAAAACCAACAGAGCATAGCAGTTCAAACACCGCGTTATTGCGACGTGTGTGTGAATTAAAACGTATGAAACGTAACTCATAACGTTAGGTTGGGACAACACGTTAATGTCAATCATGTTTACCTATCCACACTATATAAAAACGATTACTGCTACGGGCGTTACGTTTGGGATAAAATCATTCATGAAAAGTTTTTTTAATGAAACCCCGCTTTTCACGTGCGTTCACATGAAAAGAGGGTTAACATTTGTAAGAAAAATATGCAAGCATTTTCACATCCTGAACGCAGGGCAGATGCTCAAGCTGCAGTTTGGTTAGGAGAGAAAAGAGTAATTACTTTTTGTAATTGTATTTTTGAAATTTTAAAGACAAGTATTATAAACAAGATTGTAACCAAACTCTGTTTCGGACGACGTACGCGTAAATGAAATATGCAAGACAGGAAAATGAAAAATAGATACATGTATGTAACGAAATTAGTTAAATGTCATATAATTGATAAATACCCAATTCAAAATAAATAAATAAATAAATAAATAAATAAATAAATAAATAAATAAATAAATAAATAAATAAATAAATAAATAAATAAATAAATAAATAAATAAATAAATAAATGAAATAAGATAAAAATAATTATAAAATTTCTTATATAAAAAGTCTTCAAATACGTTTATATATAAAACTTTAAAAAAATGTTACTTTAACAGCCGCAACTACAAAAATTATTAACGCGAATAATAAAGATAATGATATAATCACTGGATAACATAATTTCCAATTGCAGTTAAGTACTTCGTTATTTGTAGGCGTGTATATGACCAATTCGAAAGAAAAGGGGGTTTCATATAGAAAAAAATAAACATATACTCTTCAAAAAAGTTCTTTGACATTCGATATATATGCAGACTTTCAACTTCGACAAAAATATCTATATGTGAGTCTAAATTCAGTCAAAGAAGGTAAAGCCAATGCACCTTTACACTATATCAAAACATAACTACTTTTTTACCAAAGACGTTAAACAGAGATGTTGATTAAGGACGTCACGTCGCATGTGTCCTATATTTGCAAACTCGACCTCTCGTATCTGGTTCCACACTTTCTGACCGGAGATCCTACTTTGGCTGTAGACCTGAGTCGTCATTCAAGTGACATAAGCAATATATCGTTACGGTATTCGACGTCCTGGGCGATCGTTGTTATCCAAGGTCAGACTGATCTGAATCTATACATAACGCTATTAGTCACGTTGTAGAGGTGCCAGAGGTGTGAGATAGTCTGTCCGGAAACAACAAGTCATTTGTAACAATTTGTCTTATACAACCTGCCTTGTAGCGACAAATAACTTTATAACGTTGTGCCTCCGTCCGCTTGACATGTTTAATAATAGTCATGAGCCTAGACGTTCAAAAGCAATGAAACTCAGGCATATCATCCACAACATAATGGAGAACTATCATGACTGTCCAGTAAATTTGAAACTGCAAGCGCTGAATGAGAAAGTCGGATTTTGCGTAATTTGACGTTGACGTTTCTTTCCAGAAAGGCTATCAAGTAGTTCATCGCAATACATGTAATATTCTTAAATTACTGTTCACAAATCAATCAAATTTCGTCAAAGATTTTACATGAATTTAGAAAAATCGTATGGTTTTTTTAAGAGTATATACAGTTAACAACATCGTGAAATTGACAAGGTGAATGATCTTGGAATGATTAAGGAATGAAATTGAATGAGTGCGTGGAGCGAGTTTTGAGTGAATTTAATTGGAGATAATCCTTTATCACAAATTTTGTTCAGGATGAACAAAATTTGAGATATTGATTACCTCCCTTTAATAAAAAATGCATTTAAGTTCTATACTTAGCTTCCTCTTTCTTCAAGAACCAATGAGACGCATACAACTTGAATTATGTCAGTGAAATTTTTCTCCATCAAAATTTATTTTGAATGACGTTTTTGATTCTATATTTTTCAATGGGTTTGATCGATTTTGAATTATTTGAGTGAGTGTTTGGAATGAATGATAAGAGCGCAGCGTGAGCGATTTAGAATGGTTTTGATTGAGATGAATGTCAATTTCACGATGTTTTTAACTGTAATCACGCACGGTCCGGAATTTCCCTTCAGAGGCGGGGGGGGGGGGGGGGGGGTTAAATATTTTTTTTATATATAAACTTCTCAGTAGTATTGTGCAATACTTTAACTGCGTCTTGACAAATGTTCAGTTGCGACTTATGTTCGCCCACTCGAGACTAGTAACAAAACATTTATATGTGATTCTTATGTATTATTCCAAGGACCAAGACAATAAAAGAATATTACAAAAAATAAAAAAAAAATAATAATAAAAAAATAAGTAGAAAATAAAAATAAAAAATAATAAGAAAATTAAAATAATACTAATAATTGAAAAAAAATATAAATAAATAAATTAATAAATAAAGAATTAAAAAAAAGGATTAACAGTAAAACAAAAATAACAAACAAACAAAAAAAAGAGAGAGAAAAAAAAAAATGATAACACATAGAGAAGTGCCTGACTTTTGCGGTAAAAAAAAACGAGAATAAATAATTTGGCATTTTTCAAAAAGCCCCTTACTTCATGACATCATTATGTTATATCATTGACGAGGTATTTTAAGTATAATGGCGTGATTACTTGCTAAGTGATTTATAAGTCACAGATAAGAAAGTGAAAACGTCTACCAACGCTGAGTATTCGCTTTGATAAGCATTCCCCTTCCTGTTACACTTAATCACATCGAGAAATTGACGCTCACTTCTTTCAAAACCATTCTAAGAGGGGTAATCTAAAAATCCACATCTCTTCAAATGTTCATAGAAAATCATTGAAATTAAGATATGGTGAATATTAAACGTTTATATTTAACATTTTTATACTCTGAAGTCACATTACGCGTTCAACAGCACTGCGTTCAGGATGACAAAACGGTGCAAACAGTTTTCCAATTATACCCCGCTTTGCACACAAGTGCACGTGGAAAAAGGGGTATAATTGGAAAACTGTAAGCACCGTTTTGTCATCCTGAACGCAGTGCAGGCGTTCATGTAGATACAAACATTATGTCAATTATACATACTGGGACTTAAGGTAGTGGAACCGTAATAGTTACGCAACATTTTAGACCAAATGTTCTTTCACAATGTTTACCGAGGGTTCCTAATGAAAATCATTAGGAAACCTCGGTTAACACTGTTAAAGTTCATTACTCATGAAACATTGCAAAGCTATTACGGGTTTACTACCTTAAGCACCATTTATATTATTTGACAGCCGGAATCATACGTGCTTTTTCAATATTGACAGAATGCTTTTTCCAGATAATTTCCGGTTGAAACACGTTTCGTTGTACTAATAAATTGCCTTGACTAACGTTAGTGGTAGATGGAACAGGGCATCAGAAAGAAAGACAACGCCGGCTTGTTTTCTGTAACAGAAATTGATTTTAGATGAGAGCAGGTGATCGGAAGAATTGTCCCAAGTACATAGTTAAGCAATACTTCAATTACATTTCAAGGACAAAACAAATTTAACTAGCAAGTTGAAAAATTCGAAAGGAAGAAAGAAAGAGAAAAAGAAGACAATAGCTAAAAAGAAGGATGAGAATAAAATCGATGGGTCACCGCAATACTATTGTAAGTGCCTATAAATAAATAGGCACTTACTATGTTATTGCGCTGATCCCTCGAAATGTTTGTAAAATCTGTTATTATATTTCGACAGAGAAAATAAGGGCATCTGGACGTCTGGTGAAAGATGGTTATAGCTCTATAATCTTGATTTTGACAACGCATTTAAAGCGATTATTTACCGTATATCGAAGTTTGGGGGTGGGGTGTTGAATAAGTTTAATTATAATATGACCTACGTCGCGGGAGTTAAATAAACCCGTTGAATATTTTTGATATTACATGGGTGTTATTACACTAGTAGAATAACTATGCAAATGAGCTCAGAGCGATTAGCAACTCTATTTTGTAACCGCAAAATGACGTCATAATGTATACATTGTGACGTCATTTTTAAACGGCGTTATAAGTTTCGCGGAAAATTGAAATGTTGAATTTCAAAAATTTTGACGATTTATTGCATAAATTCGGGTCATATTATAAATAGAATATAAAATTTGTGCTCATAAAATACAGAATTTATTAAACTCGTCATCTAAAACAGACGAAAACTCGGCGCAGCCTCGTTTTTATCTTTTTATAGATGAATCGTTTAATAAATTCAGTATTCAATGACCACTCATTCAATATCCTCTATTTCATAGTTTATATTTTTAAGATATTTTGACGTCAAAGATGTACGTTAGAAACTGGCAGTGTGTTCCGCTCGACGAATAGTGTATGCCTTTTGTCGTTCATAAAATGATTGCTTTTTGGCGATTTTTCATAAAATTTGGCGTGTGCGTTAAGAAAGAATAATATAATAATCTGATATAATGTAAACGATAAGCAGTCTTTAAGATCGGGCATCGGTTCACGAACCTCTGGTACACCCCTCGTAAATCATTCACCAGCATTCAAATCGCCAACTGAAACCTTCCAAAACGACCCGAAATGACTTTAAAAGCTCCCCAACTTCATAAAAATGATTAATCGGTATTACCTTTTCATGATTTTATGATATGGCCTACGTCGCATCAGTGAAATATAGTTTAATATTTTTGATATTAAGCGGTTGTTTCTACACTAGTGGAAAAACTATGCAAATGAGATCAGAGCGAAAAGCAGCGCTTTTTTGTAACCGCGAAAATGACGTCATAATGTATATACGAGTGTCATAAAGATTAAGAATTGTGACGTAAGTTTTAAACGTTATTAGTCTCGCGAAAAATCGAAATGTTGAATTTTAAGAATTTTTGCGATTTGTCGAAAAAATTCGGGTCATATTATAAATAGAACATAAAATTTGTGCTCATGAAATACAGAATTTATAAAACTCGTCATCTAAAACAGACGAAAACTCGGCGGAGCCTCGTTTTTATCTGTTTAAAGATAACTTTTTAAATCAATTAGGTATTCTATGACCACTCATTCCATTTAGATCTTAATAAATTCATTTCAGGCAACTTGTAAAAACAAGAAATTTCATGAATTCACATCAACCTTCACCCAAAGAAACAAAACAAGGTAACGAAATTACTAGAATAGATCGGTAGATGGGTTTATAGAGAATAGATGGTTGATGACTTGAGATGGAAAAGTTTATCGGGCAAGGCGTAGGAATTTATCTGGTGAGCCGGAGGCGAACCGGATAAATTCCGCAGCCGAGCCCGATAAACTTTTCCATCTCAAGACACCTATCATCTATTCTATTTATCCTGTTACAATCTTTTTTAAAGTCTATTCGTTATTTATATACGAAAAGTTAACCCAATCCCGATTTACAACTCCGAGACTCGGCAAGTCCACATCATAAGGGTGAATGGGGCGATGAGGTGGGGTGATCGCTTACGGCTAAAGAACTTGATAATCGAAAGGATTTATGATGCTGTAGCAAGAAAATATTTAACAAAAGTAAACTTTAATAATACGTGCATAGGGGCCTACGTTAATTAATAAGATATGATTCGGGTGATTTTCGCAAACTCCAATGTCCTTTCTTCTCCTAAGTTTTGTTGTCATGAAGCTAAAAGCAAATCTCAATTCAATGCCTTCCTTGCTCTTAATCAGAGGATGGACATAGATTGAGATCAGATGCAAAGCTACTTTCTCCGAAATCCTCGTCGGACGAATAAATCTGCGTTGAATCAATTCAGATAAATGTTTTACATTCCTGACAGTTTTTGAGGTCGAATGTAAACACCGAGATAAGCTTCGTCACAATTTTATAGATTACGTCATCAGTCATGTACTACGACATCGATATGGTCGCGATTTGATTTTAAAAACATATGAGAATCGAGTGATTTTTTTTTCGTATCAGAAATAGACCTCACAATTCAAAAGAAAAAATGCTAGAGAGGACTGTTTTCAAACCTAATAGCCGCAAAAAGAAGATCCGGCAGGCCACGTGACCAAGTGACATGATAAAGCTGTCACGTGGTCAGGTGACCTGATATCAACAAGTTTATCATACCCCCTTTTATCGGGCAATATTTATAGCTAGTGACAGGATGAATTATAAAGAAATAACAATATCAAATGATAATTTTCACCGTCAAAACATAATTTCGCGCAAAATGGAGCGTTTTAGCAAAACTTGGTCCAAATCTTTTTGTCTCATATAGAAATAATTGATTATAATAATCGTTCGTAATTCGTGTATGATCGATTTGCAACTTCACGCACTTAACAATAAAAACTATATTCATTTCGAGCGAAAGACACTCTTGGAAAAATAATTTTTCGTGTCCACTCAACTAAAGAAAACCACTCATACGCTTAAATAAAAAAAAATATGCTAAATTAATTTCAACTTGAGATTTCAACTTGGGACAAATACGATTAAAATAGCCTTGAACTCAATCGTTATGAAGAATTTTCTCTACGTTCTCGGTTAACTCGGAAACTGTTTGTGTCTATTGAAGAGATTTCTTTGCTTTTATTATTCCCCTTGCATTCCCTCCTCTCATCTAAACAATAAAAGAAACAAAACAACAACAACAACAACGATTATTTCTACTACTACATGTACTACTCACACATCAGGCAACAGCTACAAAAACTACTGCATATTACAACTATTTTTATTTATAATGCAAAGGAAAGTGTGTTTTCATTTCTAGAGCTTTTGATATTCAATGTTTGAATACATGGTTTTAAATCCTAAATGAGGAAATCGTACAAAATGGAAAATGGGATAAATATTCAGAGAAACGAATCAATGATTTTGACCATGACCACAGAATAAACATGTGAACTGAGTGTCCGACGCGCTAGGTACAGCTAAGAACATCGTGAAATTGACAAGGTGAATGCTTTTGGAATGATTTCGGAATGAAATTGAATGAGTGTGTGGAGCGAGTTTTGAGTGAAATTAAAGGTAGGTAATCGAATATTGCCAATTTTGTTCAACATGAACAAAATAAGCGATATTAATTACCGCCCTTTAATAAAATAGGCGTATTTTTCTGTTTGTTCGTCTTCGTGGACAAATCAGACACTTGAAAGTCCACGCCAGATAATAAAATCATCGAATAAATATATTGATCTGAATTCATTGTTGAAAGTCTTGAAACATTTTGAATTGTTTTCTAATGGTTTTGGAGCGTTAATGATCGATTTGATTGAGTGTTTGGAATAAATGGAGCGTTGAGTGAATGATAAAGAATGATTTTGATCGGAATGAGTGTCAATTTCACGATGTTTTTAACTGTACCAATTTCACTAAAGCCGCCGCCAGACAATGTGAAACGTTTGACTGAAAGCAATGTTGATTTATGCATTTTATCATTGAGGAAGTTTACACTGCATTCATCCAGCCAAATTTAAATTCTCTAAAGGTGATAAATTCATCACATACACATTTGTAAAATGCAAAATGCAAGTTGTTTACCCTCTAGTTTTGACTTGTTGAGCTCAATTTGATATTAAACTGTTGAAGATAGCACTGATTTTCCAAATTTTATTATTCATTATCTTACAAGTTCTCTATAAGCCTCGGTGCCTGTGTTGCTAAAAGGGGTTCGAATCGCGACCTTTCAAAAGCTTAATCGTAAGTCAAAATCAAAAAACGTACATGGTGTTTTCATTCATTGTTAGATTCTGCCTTGCAATATCTCATTGGAATCGGAAAAGATGGGATTTATTTGGATCAACCAGATTCCGCATTTCCAAAATGATGTACATTACTGTGTAGTAATGTAGAATGATCATTCGAGATTCAGACAATATGTAGAAAGCGAAAGTTCCGACCCTATTCAGTGGCCTACGCAACAGGGGTAGTTAAACTTTACGCACCACTTTTTTCGTTCATACTGTTATTAACGTCTCGAAATTGACACTTATCTCGATCCAAACCATTCAAAACCACTCGCTAACCGCTCCAATCATTCAATCCAAACACTCACTCAAATTACACTCAAAACAAAAGCTAAATTATTTAAAAAAAAACCGCTACAAAATCGTTAAAAATGATCAACGTTTCAATCAAACCGATCAAATTATCCACGATTTTATTTACTGTTATAGGTTTAAAAGTGTCAGTTTGGGACGTGGAGACACAACAATTGGATAGAACGTAGATTTTTCTAAATGGAGGTAATAAATTATCGCTAATGTCGTCCAATGTGGACGGCATTATCGATAATGTATTATCTCCCTCGAAATCCACCCGAAACTCGCTCCACACACTCATTTAATTTCATTCCAAAATCATTCCAAATCATTCACCTTGTCATTTTCACGATGGTTTTAACTTTATACCTATTCAATGCAACTCTGGTATCAGGGAAACCGCATTTAAGAGGGTATATCCTCGATCAGCTACACAGTGACCAAGATCGTAATCTTGAAAGACAAATCAGCATAGAGTTCTGCAGTATCGCTAATGATCGAAGGACCACACCTTACATTTAGTTACGTCGTGAAATGTACATTCATCTCGATAAAAGCATTGTAAAGCGCTGGCTCAGTACTCCATTCAATGCGCATTGAAACATAGTGAAAAACAGTAAGTAACATCGTGAAATTGACATTCATCTCGATAAAAAGCATTGTAAAGCGCTGGCTCAGCATTCCATTCAAGGCACATTGAAACACAGTGAAAAACAGTAAGTAACATCGTGAAATTGACATTCATCTCGATAAAAAGCATTGTAAGGCGCTGGCTCAATACTCAATTCAATGCGCATTGAAACATTGTGAAAAACATTTATAGATAACAACATCGTGGAATTGATAAGTTGAATGATTTTTGAATGGTTTTAGAATGAAATTGATGTGACGAGTCAGTTTTGAGTGAATTTCACGGGAGGTAACCAATGTTGCAAATTCTGCTAAAGATGAACAAAATAAACGATATTTTTTTTACCTCTCTTTAAGTGGGTTTGGAGCATTTTTGAATAATTTCAGTTAGTGGAACGCTGAGCTTGTCATATGGAATTGTTTTGATCGAGATGAATGTCAATTTTACGATGTTGTTAACTGAATCGCCTTCAAAAGCAGTCTTATTCGCTAGCCCATTGCTCCATTCAATGCTTTCAAATACTAACTCAAACCACTCATAAATAGCATCATAATTGCTTAAAAAAAACTTGGGTATCGTTAAAATGATCACCATTTCATTGAAATCATTGATTGATTGATTGAATGGAGTTTTAGGCCGCTTTCAACATTATTTCTGTCATATCGCGGTGGCTAGAGCACCTAACAACGGATTCCTGGTATTTCTCACACCAGTAAAACCATAATATCCTTCCTAGCCTCCAGCTGCTATCCCACATAGGTCTACGATAAGTAAGCCATTGGTTAAATATAGTAAGTAGCCTAAATTATTTTTCAAGCAATCCAGGTTGTTATATTAAATGTTCCATTCGAAACAGCAATTCCGATTGGATGAAATTTACTTCCTGTTAGAATTTACCAATCAATTATCGATTATACATCGGGGTCCGAAGTAGATGTATAAAGTTGACCCCCCCCCCCGACAGGTCACACGTCCGAATCTGGTAGAACGAACAAAAGGCGTCGACTGAAAAGCAAGAACGCTTTTCGAAAGGAGACAATGAGCGGAATATCTGGGAGCACATTGACACAGTTAATTACATCGTGAAATTGAGGTTCATCTCGATCAACACCATCACTTGATCATCGCTCCATTCCTTCCTTCCAAACACTCATTCAAACCGCATTCAAAAACGCTCAAAAACCACACAAAAAAGATAAATAAAAATTAAGTACTACGTTTAAAATAAAATCGTTAGAAAAAACGTTTTTTTTATGACTTACTTGAATTTGTAAGCGTCTGATTGGTTTGTGAAGACATAGAAAGCTGTAGTTAGAACTTGTATGCATACTTTATAAAATGGAGGTACAACTATCGCTAATTTTGTTCATCTTGAAAAAGATCAGCGATATTGGATTACGTCACATTAATTTCATTCAAAACTTACTCATCGCATTCATTCAATTTCATTCCGAAATCATTCAAAACCAGTCACACTATCAATTGCACGGTCTGATTAACTGTTTTGGCCTACAGTTAATAGCATCGTGAAATTGTAAAGGTTAATAATTTTTGAATGATTTTTTAATGAAATAGAATGAGTGTGATGAGTGAGTTTTGAGTGAATTTCAAAGGAGGTAATCGCAAATTTTCTTCAGGATGAACATTAGCTATATTTTTACCTCCTTTTAATGAAATTTCTCTTCAAGTTCTATAATTAGCTTCCCTTTTCTTCAAGAACATATCAGAAGCTTACAATTTCAATTATTTTGGTTAAATCGCGATTTTATACTATCTTTTTTTACTTAAAATGACGTTGTTGATTCTATCTTTTATAGTGGGTTTGGGGCGTTTTGAATGGTTTGAGTGAGTGTTTGGGATGAACAAATGGAACACTGAACGAATGATTTGGAATGGTTTTGATCGAGATGAATGTCACTTTCAAGATTTTGTTAACGTTTCACTTGATGACCAACATGGGATTTTCGTGACTATTGGTACTCTACCACGGTATCCAGCATTTGGAGCAAAGCTCTATAGACTCGAGCCGTCGTGATAGCGCAGTTGGTAACGCGCCAGACTGTCAATCTAGAGGTCCCGGGTTCGATCCCCGACGGCGGCACTCATCCTTTCCGATAATTTGTCTTCTGCCAATGGGTTGATAACCGTAGACCTATGTGGGATAGGAACTGGAGTCTAAGAAAGGATGTAACGGTAGTATCGGTGTAAGAAATACCTGGAATCTGTTGTTAGGTGCTCCATGTAATATTAAAACGGCGTAAAAAACCACTTCAAACAATCAAACAAATCTATAGACCCGCTGTGTGAGATCATTCACCATTTTATGGTACAGCAAATAATATTCTGAAATTAACAAGGTGGATGATTTTGGGAAAACTGCGGAATAAAATTGAATTAGTAATAGGTGGTGAATTTTGAATGAAATTTGTGAGGAGTAACATGATTGCTAGTTTCCTCCAATTGAACGAAACCAATGATATTCTGTTATTTCCCCCTTAAAATTCGACGTACATTACTGTTTATGTGTCTTCAGGGACCAATCAGACGTTTTAAAATCCATAACAACAGGTATGATAGATTATGAAAAGTTTTGATTGATTTGAATGAGGAGCCGCCGTCATAGCGCAGTTGGTAGCGCGTCGGACTGTCAATCTAGAGGTCCTGGGTTCGATTCCCGACGGCGGCACTCATTCTTTCCGAATATTTGTCTCTCGCAAATGGGTTGATAATCGTTGACCTATGTGAGATAGCAGCTGGAGGCTAGGAAAGGATTTGATGGTTGTACTGGTGAGATAAATACCAGGAATCCATTGTTAGGTGTGGTCCAGCCGTAAAATCCCATTAAAAAAACAAACAAATATCAAACCAATGGCTTACTTCTTTATAAGTGAACAGGAATCTGAAAGAGAGTACGAGGTATACAAGCCGACAGAAAGTCTTTCGTGGACAGCAGGAGACGGTATGAACATTATGTTGCCTGGTTCTGAAGTATAACAAGCAAGAAAAACTATTGACAGGCTCCGAAGAAATCTTTATAACCTCTTCATATTTAATCCTCGATTATAATCTGACAGTTCTCTTGCACGTACATGTTCTAAGTAACCGGCATATTGTAATAAAAGTAAACATGTAGAAGTGAAACGTAACAAACGTGACTTGCATCGTGGAATGATGATGGAAAAGCGCCCCATGAAACTAGTAGAAATTTCATATTGAAGATGTTATATGGAAGAAGAAGAAGACACTCCACAACTTCAGAGCCAGGGTACATAATCGGAGCCAATCCACGTAATCGGAACCAAACTATCATGTTGAAGAAAGGTACATTGGGTTAGAGTATTGTGGTTGTTTTGTTAAACTCGTGTACACTGAAAACAATGGTCTGCGTTATTAATTCAGTTCAGAATATTGCATTTTGGAGGTAAAAACATTCCTGACTCAAGACTGCTCCCAGAAGAAATCATTTTTAACAAAAACAAACGAGCGTTCTTACATTTTTTGGGTACGTTTACGTTGCAAAATGTATAACTGGTCGAATAGCATTCGACTTTTTTATGATTAATAATTAAAATATTATTTATAAATGAGGAAATCCCGCATCCTACCCCATTTTTCATTCAAAATATGAAATGTTTACATCTACATAATCGGAGCATAATCGGAGCCACACGTGGAGCGGAAGTTCCACACATGATTTTGAAAGCGGAGCCGGTGGCTCCGATTATGGACATCACCCCCGTGGTAAGTCCGATAACCCTGTCTATTAGAGGGTGATTTCCTGCTGTTGTGGAAAGCTCACCACACATGTAAAATCGATATTTGTGAATCAAATTCTCATATTCTCATCGTCATTCCAACCAATTCCAACTCTCCTGCCCTTCAGGATTAGACATGTTATGGAGAGGGGACCAGTCCAAAGTCTACATAGGAACTCTATAGGTTAACTTTAATAGCTTCAGACTAACCTATAATGTTTGGTTGAATAAAAATCAGCCCTGCGTTCAGGATCACCAAACGGTGAAATCAGTTTTCCAATTATATCCCGCTTGGCACGCAAATGCGCGTGCAAAGCGGGGTATAATTGGAAAATTGTTTGCACCTTTTTTCGATCTCGAACGCAGGGCTGGCCCCGAGGTTATGAAACTTTTCTCATTCTAAGCTCAATGATATCTCAAAAATCAACTTGAAATTTAAGCCGTAATTCTATTGTTATACTAATACAAAGTAACAATGTATGAACAAAAATGTAATAATTTTAAGTTGTTATAAACAACTGTTTAATATTTTCTTTTATGTTCATATATTTGTTTTAATTCAAAATTTGAAAACAATCTCAGTTGATCACGAAAAGGTTTTACCTCGGTCCCAGATACTGGTTTGTATCCTTTGACATTGCTCGGAATATACAGTTAATAACATCGTGGAATTGACATTCACCTGATTCAAAACCATTCTTAATCGCTCACTCAGCGCCCAATTCATTCATTCCAATCACTCACTCAAACCATTCAAAAAACGCTCAAACCCATTGAAAAATATAGAATCAACAAAAGTCATTCAAACTGAATTTTGAAAGAGAAAAATCGCTATTTTACTGACATAATTCGGATTGTTAATGTCTCATGGGTTCTTGAAGAAATAGGAAGCTATGTTTAAAACTTTAATTGCATTTTTATTAAAGGGAGGCAATCAATATTACTAATTTTGTTCATCCTGAACAAAATTAGTGATATTGGATTACCTGCCATTAAGTTCACTCAAAACTCGCTCCACAGACTCAATCAATTTCATTCCTTAATCATTCCAAAATCATTCACCTTGTCAATTTCACGGCGTTATTAACTGTACTTCTTACAGTATCGAACATTATTTATATCTTTAACATGACAAAATGAATCAGCTGTTTACTTTAAAAAAAAGTTTTATATGAAGGTCAATTTTAACGGTCAATCTCGAGTAGTTGGCCCAAACTAGCAAAGGGAGACAGCTATGGAAAGCTCTACATCTTCAATCGATAGCTATCTCCTAATTGTTCCCCCTTTCAATAAAATCTATGCACTTTTCTGTCTCTGCACGGACAAATCAGAGCCTTAAAAACCAACACCGGCCAATAGAATCATTCTATTGTTTGGTCGATTTGATCGAGATTTTAATACTTTTGAACGATTTCGAAACGTTTTTGAACAATTTCGGAGCGTTTTTGTGTGACGTGAGTGAGTGTTTGGAATGAATGAGGCGAGCAAATATGAATGGTATTGATCGAGATACGATTCAATTTCACATAATTAATAACTTTATTTAGAAGTATAGTAAAACTGGTTAAAATCTTTGGCTGTAAAAAAAATATATATAATGTCAGCACCAACATTTTTATGGCCCTTTCCAACAATTTTAGAGGGTCTGTAGAACGCCTGCATATTAAATTCCTTGAAAGTAAAACTATCGAAAAATACCAGCAAAGGCTTTGTTAGCCATAAATTACAAAGTTTGCGTTATTTTGAACAAATTGTGAGGGTTACATTTGTTGTTTGGTTCGAACATCATTAATTTAACTTATTTGATACAGACTAAATAGATTAAGTGCAGCTGTGAAGGTGAAAAAATAATGGTTCAAACCTAGGCAGCCTCAACCTGAAGGACCATTCAGAACACAACTCGACCAATCTCACGATCAACCTCGGATGTACATAGACGGACTATTTTTAAAAATTACGGGAAAACCTAAAATTAAAGTTAAAATGGTATAAGCCCTCGAAACTTTGAGAGAAAACATTCGACGTCGCCAACGCTACTCGTTTAGGTCACTGACGTGAAACCTTCGTATCATTATATAAATATCTTTAGATTCTTAAATAACAGCCGAAAAATATTAATTTTTGAGAATGATTCGTCATTCTCAAAAATTAAGATTTTTCAGGCGTTATTTACTGTAAAAGACAAAATTCAGCCATTATTTACTGTAAAAGATAAAAAAGTACGGTGCTAATTTTTCTTTCACTGTTTCCGCCTAACAAAATGCATGATTTTGTTACATACCCATCCGCCTTACATCCGAGGTCTGTTGCAGTTTACGGATATGGCCGAGTGATGTTCCGAATGTTTGAAGGACCTCTTACCACTGTACTGGTAAACCTGTCGCAACTACCCTACCCTCCGATACTGTCTGTATCGATAGATTGAGACAGGCTCGCCAGTCAATCTTACCATGTGCCAAAGAAACACATAATAATCGGCGACGCCGAGATACCATCGATTCCTATTTTTCATCGGCTCTTTGTAAAAAAGAACAGAAGCCTACGTTTCTTTTTTCAGCGAAAAGGCAGAAATTGCATGGTCAAATAAACTTAGCGTGCTGTCGATAAGCCGGCGATATGTCGTCGACTAATCGGCAGCACTCCGGCAATAAGTCGCCAAATTATCGCCGAATTGAAGCAATCAGAAATGGACAAAAAGATTCCGGGGACCAGCCGATTGTCGGCCATAGCCCGGCCGATCGTGGGTGATAAGTCGTCGATACTATATTTACCATCACAAAATATCAGATACGTCGCGGAATAGTTGGTAGATTTTAAAATGAAGATAAAACTCAACGACACGTCGCCCGTCTTAGAAAAATCGATAATTGAAGCAGCCGCTTTACCGACCATACGCTTTGTTGGCGATTAGTCCGCGATATTATCACCGATTCCGCAAAAAGTCGTCGGCGAGGCAACATTTGGCAGTTTCAGTTTTAAATTTTCTTGTTGGTGAAAAGTGGACAAGGCCAATCCGTATGTAAAATTATTCGGAAAATGATTAAATTTCAGCTGTTGCAAGCAAAGTGCGTGCATTCTGATTTGTCGGAATATTGTTTATGTTCTTCAATGAAATCAATTTTGAGTAAGCAACTTATTTGTAAATTTGCGCACAAAGTAGTGTCTCAGGAAAAATCTTACATGTAGTATATAGAGGATAATCAACTGATTATATCTGTTATGAAAAATATTTCACAAGAATGCGTTATTCGGCGTTAAAAACGCGTTTTTAACAGCCTAATAACGTATTCGAGTGAAATATTTTCCATATCAGACATAGCCAGTTGATTATTCTATTCATTATATTCCATACAACTTTATTTTTATTCCTGAAATAATGGTTTTTGTCATTTTCTATCGTAGGTCCTTGCGAATTTCGCGTTTTAATACCAAGAACATTCTCTTTTCAATAATTTCTGATCGCCATCTTGGATCACGCTAAAAAATAAAGAAATATGCTTTGAAAAAAAAAAAAAAGAAAAAAGAAAAATATTCTCTGGACGTTGCACAATTTAAAGACGAGGAACGAAAATAATTTGGACGAAGATTTAGATTCTATAGATACAATCACAACAACTTTGTCAACGATGTAACCATTGGATCACCGGGTGTTTTTGAAATCGAAAGGGAACCGAGATGGACATACTAGAAGAATTGTGCAGTCTGTGATCACTCTTGAGATAAGCATTTAAAATCAGTTTACACTCGGGATTGATTGGGCGTTTGTTGCCATAAATACAATGTCATCGGATTTCGGGCATTCGAAAAACGCCCCAATGTCACAAAAACAGAAACAGCTTGATTATGAAAGTTATTGTTTTAGTACCATTTCAGGGTCTTTCTTCGTTCATAGTACTATTCATGATTGTTACATTATTTTAGTTATTCTTTCGATAATCTGTGATTATGAAGCTTCAGTAGTGGATCCCAAAAGGAAAGGGAGGTCAATCAACATTGGTATAAAACTCAGCCCCATAACGTAGTTATGCAAGCAATTTATTTTGACTTATTTTATAAACACATATGTCATATATGTCATTCTAATTTTTTAAACGTGTAGATCGTTTTATGGTATGGTGTGTTAGCCTTATAATTCCTTTTTAGCATGGATATTTAATAGAATTGCACAATTATTGGAAAACCAATCCCATATTTGTTAGCTTGAACCCCCTTTGCAAATATGCTGAATCTGTGGTTAGGCTTGAATGAATCATCTCAGCAGTCTGGTCAGGGACTAAGCGGCCTGAAAGAAAGTATTTCCTCCAGTGAAACTGAAAAGTATTATAGAAACTTGTGGCGATATCAATTTTTTTTCACTGAGAAATCCTAAGGGTTCACTGTCAGGAAATTAATAAAGAGAACTCGTTACATGTTTGGTATTAACATAATATCTATAGAATTCAAGGAGGTATGAAACTTAAAACGTAATAACACATATGAGTCAGTTGTTACTTGTAAACTCGTCCAATTCAAGATTGTCGTTTTAGAATAAAATGGACTGAATTGAGCCAAATAAGACGCGCGTTTCGTTAATAAATTATCATATAAATATACCGGTTTGTTTCCGTGTAAAGCTTGCACATATCTCATATAGTTAATTATATCGTGAAATTGACATTCATTTCAACTCAGCGCTCCATTTATTCATTCCAAACGCTCACTTAAAACAAACTAAAACGCTCCAAAATCTCCCTAAAAAGATCAGATCAAAAACTGCATTCAAAATAGAAATAGCTAGTAAAACACGCGATTTCACCGACATATTTGAAATTATAAGCGTCTGATTGGTTCCCGAAGGAAGAAATTATTTACGAGGGTTGTCCCAAGAATTCGTGAACTTTTGCGATAACTTTTATTGGAAACCTGTATACATATTTTATTAAAGAGGGGTAAAATATCGCTAAGTTTGTTCAACCTAAACAAAATAATTGATATTGGAATACCCCCTTTAATCTGGCTCAAAGCTCAATTCTCTCACTCCTTCAATTCCATTCCAAAATTATTCACCCAGTTAACTTCACGATGTTGTTAACTGTACGTAAGACATCTTTGGATACAACGGTGCCACTGACCATATTCCATTATTTACTACCCTAACAAGTATTGGGCTTTGACAATACATGAATAATAAAGGGTCAGTCCCGCGAAGCCCAGACAGATTATAAAAGACATTATTTTTATAGCCCATTTGAAACTTTAAATTAAAGTCGACCATTTCATTACAAAGCCCTATAGCCCCAAGTCCTTTCTGTAATTATATTTTTCAGTTTATCTGCAAATTCATCGCCATTGAGTGACCACTAAAGAGAAAAACATTGAATGAATTGTCCGAGGGTGTGGATATACCGATTTTTACTACTTATCCACGGACAAATAAAAGTTGGCTTTTTTTTTTGTTCTGGATCAAAATGGAGAAAACATTGTTTCTAATGAAGAAAATGATTTAAATCAACATTTTCTTCTGAAAAGAATTGTTTTCTACCCTTTGATAGAAACAAAAGGATTACTATCCTTTTAGATTTATTTTGTATCATTCCGAGATTTGTCCTTGTATTTACTTGTCGATGGAGAAGTGGTTTTGGAAAATGTACTTGCCCGTAAGTTAAAACGCCCGTGTCGGGGAAGTCGGGCATGGTATTTTCACACCCCTCAATTGTCCCTATGATTTTCCATTATCAGTACCCGTTATTGCTTTGGGATCAGGGCCCGAGGTTATAAAACTTTTCTCAGGCTCAATTCATAATTGTCTCAAATTTCAATTTGAGATTAGAGCCGTAATTCTGTTTATATCCTCATTTTAATGTATTGACATAAAAGATGATATAAATAAGTTGTTATACATAACATATATTTATTTTAACATAAATTTTGAGAAAATTGAGCCTGAGCCTGAGAAAAATTTTATAACCTCGGGCCCAGATGACTAGCCATCATCTTCAGTTGTGACGTTATTTCGTCATTATACAATTTCCTTAAGAGAGAGAGGGCGAAAAAATCAAAAACAAACAAACAAACAAACGAATTCTACCACCAACACAGTCGATCACATATCTTGATTACATATTTTATCGCCGCTGATAAGTTATATGACCATAGGTCCATTGAGTGAAAAGATTAAGTTATTTAAACCATTCCTGGCAGTGAAATATAGGTGTTTCGAGAGTAGAACATTTTGATGTAGAGTGACATATAATTTTTCAATTTCACTGCAGGGCCTATTTTGTTTCGAGTAGTTAGGCCCCTGCCCAGAATGCTGAGATAATGCATTGAAGCCAAGATCCAAAATATCTGCATAAAGGGTTCAAGTGTACCATTTTTATATCATTATGCAATTTAGCTTGAATTTACACTTGAAAATGAAAGTATTAGGCTACAGATGGGGTCGTTTGAGCCCAACTAACCACTTCCCTCTTGCTCTAACTGTTTCAATCAGCCGTTTGAATTCTGTGGGTCCTACATTCTTATCCTTTCGCGGAGGCTGGAATCCGACGAAATTTCAATTATAGCGACAAACGCGCATTCCGGTTAGAGTGTAGGCAGATATAAAACGCTTACATTGTACTTAGGTGATGGAGTGATCACAGAACGCAGAATGCTTCGATTTTTATCCATCCCGATGGCCAGCCGACTTACGTAGTTCTCCGGCGCTTCACGGTTATATACATCGATTGAAAGTTGTTATCCTTGAACAAATTATGAGATTCGCCCAAAATATTTTCTATCGTAGGATTGAAATTGCCTTACTTCCAAAGAATGTTTCCTTTTTTTCTTTTCAGTATCTTTATGTACCCGCAAGTTTTGAAAGAGTGAACCAAGATGGTTACAAGAATTAATTGATTTTTTTGTTTGTGCGTGGTTTTAAGCCGCTTTTAACAATCATTCAGTAATATCGCGTCGGTTTGAGCACCTACCAATGAATTCCTGGTATTTCATATATCAAAATGAAGCTATTCGTGAGCACAAGCAGTTAGGCAACATAAGACCGCCATAGCTATAGCGGTATAGCCAAAACATTGTGGAAAGGGGTCAACTGCTTGTGCTCATAAATTGCTTCATTTTGATATATAATATTCCTGGACATACTGCTTTTTCTTGGCAAATGAATCCCCTTAAAATTGGGTCTCAAACACATTACATGAACCTTAAGTTTACTTGTATGCAAAACTTTCTTTGTAACTCATTCAATAGGTAATGTAAGCTGATGACCTACAAGGGTACCATTTCACAAAACGTGACTTTGCTTTTTTAAACTAAATACCAAATTGAGGTCAATGATATCAAATAGATCGTTAAATAGCGGCCTAATTTCGAGATGTTTCGTAACTAATCTATTCATCCACTTTTAAGTTCTTATTTACTGCTTCGGTGATTCGCACTTAAGATTCATCTTTTCATCAAAAATACCCTTGATCATTATGTACTCGTACAATTCCTTAAAATTGATATAGAAATGTTATAAGAGTGTTTTATTTGTATATGAAAGAAATGATTTGATATTTTCTAAATGTTAAGGGTCGAACAGCATACGAAACTATAATTATTTTTGTGTAGGAGTTTGAATATTTTCTATAACTGGACATAATATTATAATATCGAAAAAAATCATAGAACCCGATTCATGAACATTTACAGTGTTGACAGACGTTTCCTAATGATTTCATTAGGAAACTTCGGTAAACATTTTGATAGATCGGGGGTTCCGAAATGTTGCGGAACTATTTCGAGTCTACCTTTACAACGGCTGATTCTAGCTGATATGACGACACTTTAGTGGCTCGCGTATTCATGAGTCGTGGTTCCCTTTATGTCAAAGACAGTATTTTTAACAAATAGAAATATTAGAGGCCACTGGTGGTGGTCAAGTAAAGTGGTCAGGAAATAAGCAGATATTTCACACGTTTATTAGCGCGAATACAAAAGGTTGGCAAATTATTTGAAGCTGAATGTTCATCAATTTCTTCAATACTGAATTTTTGCTTTTGAATATGTGGTTTGATACATTTATTTGCTAATTTAAGTTTTTATTAGCGTCAAGTATGTTTAAATATCGTAAGTGTTGAAACCTTTAGGGTTCAATGACCTTCCTTCGTTTAGAAGATAAAATTAAGAAACGCGGAAAAGTCGTCACTTATATCCCTATCTTTTTAAGTGAAGGGGTTTCTAAATATCTTAGATTTTAGATAAGTAGAAAGTTTAAGATAAGACGAGACGTGGTTCATCCGCTCAATATCCGTGTAGTCTTAGGGTCATCTTATTTCTGGCCAGGACGGGAACCGTTGTTGTTGTTTTTTTCAGCCGGAAACCTACCACGCGTTCAGGATGCCCAAACGGTGGAACTGTTTTCAAATTATACCCCGCTTTGCATGTGAACTTGCTTACAATGCGGGTTATATTTTGAAAACGGTTTGCAACATCTTGTCATCCGGAACGCGGGGCTTGTTTCAGACTAAAAATTAAAATAAACAACATCAACAAAAAAGACCCGGTACCCGCCCAGACGTGAAATAAGTTTACCCTCATAAGTGGCCATGCGTTCAGGATGCAACAACAACATCAACAAGAAAACGTTTGAAAGTCTTTAGGTACCTGGCTTGGCCATATTTCATCTCACATTTAACAAAGGGCATTGCCGCATGATTTTTCTCTCCTACCAATAGGCGAATGAATGAAGTACGCATTATTTAGGTGATCAGCTGTTAGCTCGAATGGAATGCTGTCGTTGCACTGGTGTAAACGTATTGTCAGTATCATTGAGACATCGATGCTCCCAATCAAAATGTAGATCGATCGATCAATCATTGGTCTTAATAAAAAATGAAAGGCTGAAGTCCGTCTTTATATTCCTACATGAACGTCATTTAAAAAAAAATAAAAAAAATGGCAAGCATCATTTTGACTTTAATTTTATACATTTAATTTCATGTTTTTCAGACTTATAGATTTTTTCATTCATACGTATCTGATCGGAGATGTGAGTGTCATGTTGGAGGTCGAGGGGCGTGGCTAAAGAAAGATTAATTAATTGAACCGTTTTACAGTTATGGACTTAGTAAAATTGACATGTAGAATGATTTTGTGAATGATTTAGGAATTATATTGTATGAGTGTGTGGAGCTAGTTTTGAATGAAATTGAAGGGATTTAATTCAATATCGCTAATTTCGTCCAAGTAAGACGAAATTAGCGATATTTATTACCTCCCTTGAAAACATCGACGTATTTTCCATTTTGTGTATCTTCACGTACCAACGAGACGTTTAAAAATCTACGCCATCCAAAATAAATCGAAAGATTTGATCAATGCCAATAACATATTGATCATTTTGAACGAGTGCAAATTCTTCTGACGATTTCGGGGTTTATTGAGTGATTTGAGTGATTGATTGGAATAAAAGAATGGAGCGCTGAGTGGTCGATTTAGAATGGTTTTGATCGAGGTAAAGGTCAATTTCACGATGTTCTTGTCTCTTGATCTACATCACCATCATTCAACAAACGCCATTTATCTACAATCTTAATGTTTTCGGGCATTAGGCAAAAAGTAACCATTAGAGGTCAACAACAGTCTAAATTATAGCTTTAGTTATTATTTTTAAGTAGCCCACCCACGAAACTAATTGAAACAAGAGATATTTGTAAAAAAATGTATGCCCCCCCCCCCCCCCCCCCCCTAAAAGCGGGTCAATAGGCTATTCTTTGTCAATCAACATAGGGCAATAACTGACAAATATGATGAGTAGAGTTATGGTTCTTGTGCACTGCACTTCTCCTAAATGTGATCTAACCTCCTATGAAGTTTAATGATTCTAGCTTGCATACTTTATGAGATACGCTCCGGACAAAAAACGGTCAACGGACGGACGGACGGACCGACCTACCGACCTACCGACCGACGGACCGCCCGCCCGACCAACGGGTGCAAAGCGATATACACCCTCTTCTTCGAAGGGGAGGGAGGGGGGGCATAACAAATGGCGGGAAATGGCGTTGGTTAGATTGGTCAATCGTTTCCTTTTATTAACATCATCGATCTGTCAATTTTGTTTTCGAAAAAGGGTCGATGTAAACACAAATATCAACATCGTTAACTTGACATTCGCCTCAATCAAAATCATTCTGAATTACTCACTCAGCGCTTCTTTCCTTCATTCCAAACGCTCATTCAAACCAGCCAAAAGCGCCCCGAAATCGGTAAACAACAATATGCTTAAAAAAATCAGCACTTCATTGGAACCTACCAAATTATTTAATGATTGTATTTGGCTTGGGCTTATGTGCATCTAAGTCTTCTGATCCGTTCGCGAAGACACGCAGATCAGTCTGGGGACTTTCGGCTATCCATAACGCGATTCTGTTATGGATACCCGTAACATGCATAAAGTTGACCTACTTTCACAAAAAAAGCTTTTTTCTCTGTCAATTTCAACTAGATTGTTTCTGACTGCTTAGAATGTGAATCATATTTCTCTTTTAAAGCTTTCTTATCCCATGAACATACAACTCAGGGCATTTTAAGCAAGTAAAAAGACAAAAATGTGTCAAAAACCCAGGAAAAATGTACGTTTTCAATCCTGGATTAAACATCATTTGAATTCAAATTTTATAAATCCAGCTCGACAGATGTCTAGACGAATATTTCACCTTTAAAGTAAATCCATAAAAGGCTTGTGTTCGCGGGTTTTACTACCGTGTTCGCGGCAAAATCTGTTGCAAGGGTTTGCATTTTAAAACACTTACGTTACGGTCAACCGTCACAGAAAAATCACATTTGTTACGGCTTACCATAACGCCCTTAAGTTGCGGTTTGCCGTCACACATCATATTACGGGAGCAGTCATTTTATTTTTGTATATGGGTATCCATAACGCACCAGTGTCACTGGACACATGTGCTTTTACACGGAGACCGTAGCCTAGTGGTCACGACGAAAACTTTCGTATGGAAAGGTCCCGGGATCGAATCTCACCCGGAACACGGGATTTTTTTTTAAATATATTATTCATAAAACAAGAAAACGATATGCTTTTTTCATAAGGTATGAGGTGATTTGTACTGGTTTATTTAACCATTTATTTCAACATTTTCTTACAAACCGGACTTTTAATGCAGGGGGGGGGGGAATAAAAAGGAAAACATTGAGGAAAAGGAGAAATTGCTTGTTTTGTCAGTCTCTTTAATCTCTTTCTGAGTTTTCAAGTTGTCAAAAATTTAGTTTTGTATTATTTTTGTAAGACAGCTGAAATAACCAACAGTTACTTACGTCTATAGGCTGGCTTTCCTGGATAACGAATCATTTCATACGAACAACATGTAATATTGGGTATATATTTCACTGCTTAATGAAACATCTCAATATTTGTCTTGAATTTGGTTATATGTCCATCCATCTATTATTTTGCACTTCAGAACCATTGTTAAGACGAGCCATTGAAACGAACCAGTCCTCTACATTTTTTTTAAATCTTCCTTAAAAGATCCGCTATATCCGTTTCTGATGCTTTAAGGAATTTTGACGTGATGGTTTATATTATCCTTTTATACTTCTGGGACGTGCCCTGTTAGCTAAAAATAATTGGGGCCGTGAGTTTGAATCCCGTCTCGACCAACTTTCATACGACTTTTGATAAAAGTCCAAGCTTCATCTGTTGTCTACGAATTGGCATGTACTACATGTGCAGTTAAGAACATAGTGTATTGAGATGATGAATTATTTTGGAAGATTTTGAAAAGGAATGGAATGAACACGTGTAGCGATGTTTAAGGAAATTAACGAAAGGTAATCCAATATCCTTAATTTTGTTCAAGATGAACAAATTTAGCGATTTTAACCCCCCCCCCCCTTTAAAAAAATATGCATACAAGTTCTATAAATATCTTCCTATTTCTTCAAGAACCAATCAGACGCTTGCAATATCAATTATCTTTGTGAAATCGCGATTTTTTACTTGCTACATTTATTTTGAATTAAGTATTTGATCGCATCATCTAAGTGAGTTCGGAGCGTTTTTTAATGGTATGGGTGAGTGCTTGGAATGAATAAATGAAGCGCTGAGTGAGCGATTTTGAATGGTTTTGATCGGAATGACTGTTAATTTAACGACGTAACTAACTGTATGCCTATACCTATGATGGATAGGCAATTTGTGATTGATATGCCTATTCTTTCCTTGAGTCTTTAGTAGAGTTGGCAAATTTCATGATTCTAGGTCGCTTTGTTGTCGAGTTAAGAGTCCGGAAACGAAAATTTAGCAAAAGCTGACCGAAACCTTGACGTTTGATCTATGTGACCTAAAATCAATAGGACACGTTATTGGGTCATAAGCAGCATTTGATTGAAGTTTCATTATTCTAGGTCACTTGGTTCTTAAGTTAGAGCCGGAAAAGAAAAGGTCTATGGATAGACAGACGTGGTGAAACCAATATACCCCCTCTACTTCGTAGTTGGGGGTATAACTAATTCGTTCAGGGGTATTCAAAATTTCATAAATACAATTAATTACAACATTTTCTCACGACATTTTTTGGGTAGCCAACAGACTGCTTTCTACTGTTTTTCCTGCGAATTTCCCTTCCGTTTATTTGCGATTTTGGCCATGCTCTTTTATTACCACAGCCGAGTTCGTGTTAGTCACGATCTAACGCTCTATGCGAGTACATATTAAGCTGTATGAAAGTAAAGACTCATTGCGATCCTACAGAGATCATACAGTGCTTGAAATCTGCCATCTTAAAAATTCGTAAGAACTTGATTCGTTTCAAGCGTGATGAGAAATGAGTACATAAAGCAAACATTTTGTGTTAAATAATTTTTGCTGGGCCCTCTCCGCTAAACTTCTCTATCCGTTCGAACTCAACCGAAAGGCACGATGTCTCGTCATGACCAAACACGATCATTCACAACCTTTCTTGAAGCCCTACCGTCAATCGGGAGACCTCGGTGATTCTATGGAATAGACATCGGGAATAATCAACCGGAACCCCAATTTAACAATTTAACCTCGGAAGTACAAAGACGAACTATTTTGAAGATTTCGAGAAAACCGGATGACGTCAGATAAAATAGCGCTAGCCCTCAAATTTAAGGTAACTGCGGACACATAGAGGGCCATTTTATGTCCAAATTTTAAATTGTCTGTAAATATGCCATATGCGATAAAACTGAACTTTTAAGTACCCGCTTTCATATTTCGGTCATAAAAAGGGATTTCATAGCGAAAAGTTGACGTCATGACGTCATCAAGGGGCCGACCCCTTTTTTAGGGATCAAAGTCAGTAATTGTCCATTTTTCGGAAATAATGAACCGATTTTCAGTACGAAAACGCCATTTGCTTCGTATAAAGACGCCTGATGTTATGTTTTGATCGATATGAAGATATAAGTGTAAGAAATACAATTAAGTGTAACGTATTACATATCATTTTTATTTGATTAAAGCAAAGCATATTCCTTTCGCTTCAAAATAACAAAACATCAGCATAGGTCACCGGACAAAATTTTGAGAAATTTCTATTCATTTACAAAAGATGAAATGAAAAAAGGAACGTAAAATCTTAAAATTCGCGAAATAGATAGCGTTTCGTGTCTGTTTTTCTATTTGAATTCGCATAGAAATTAAACGACTAGCTCGGGCTATCTTGGACTTTCTAAATGAAACTTTTTTCGTAAAAATCGGCCCATTTATTCAGAAAATATTTACAAATACTGATTTTGTCGAGTTGAAAAGGGGTTGGCCCCTAAATGACGTCACGACGTCAAATGAACGAGCTTCGGACCCTTTTCATAGCGTGTTAGCTAATGCCCGCATTTCAAATATAAATCTCAGCAATTATCGTGAGATTTTAAGAGTGTCGAAAATTCGACAATGTTATCTGTCCGCAGTAACCTTAAGCGAAATCATTCGACAAAGCCAATGCTCCTCGTTAGAGGTAGATTGCACCCTTCAAAACACTTCATCTGAATTTAACGAAACTTCGGTTGTAAGTTATTGACAATTTTTGATTTATTTCGCGATATATTCAATAGTTTTTGGTACATAACGTTCTAAACATGCCTAGTACACGTTTTTAACGCGACGCTGTGCATCGAATCTACGGGTTTAAAACTCTATAGCGTGCGTTAAATGTTTCTAAAAACTTTGAAGTTTAAGAATTAATTACATAAGGTCGATTTTAAAATTTTGTAAAAAGTCGTATGTATTTTAAAGATAATGACCTCAATTAAACTGGCGATTTTCGGCCAAAATGATGTTAAAATTTACGCGTTAAATTTATGATTTTACGAAAAATCTGCTGATTGAATTTCCCCATGGCGCTGTTTTAACTCTCACGGCTATCGCATTGCGACCATATTTTCCTGTCTCATCCAAAGGTTCTCTCGAGGTCACTGCAAGGAGACGATTGAAGTCGTACGTTCTACAGTAGATCTACAAAACTGTTTTCACTGTCTCACGAATTTCCACACAATTACCGAACGGGCATCTGAACAACATTTGTTTAAGGTTGATGAACAAGAGGGCCATAGTGCCCCCAAACCCCTCACCTCAGCTAACTGTCTCAGACCTGACCTCTTGACCTCATGTATGACCAAACTTTACCGGACAAAATTGTAAGAAATTTCTATTTATTTACAAAAAAATGAAATGAAAAATGGAACATAAAATCTTGAAAAAAACCCGAAAAAGATAGCGCTTCAGACCCGTTTTTCTTTTTGAATGTGCACAGAAATTAAACGACTAGCTCGGGCGTTCTTGAACTATCTAAATGATATTTTTTTTCGTAAAAACCGGCCGATTAATCCTGGAAATATTTGCAAATACTGACTTTAGCGGGTCGAAAAGGCCCCTTAATGACGTCACAACATTAAAAGAACGAGCTTCGGATCCTTTTCATTGAGTGTAAGCTTGTGCCCGCATTTAAAAAAGTCGAAAATTCGACAATGTTATCTGTCCACAGTACCTTGAGTTAACGTTGGTGTAACAAGCTTAACCTCTGTTTAATCAAAGATAACGTTTTGAAACTTGGCGTGTGTGTTCATCAACACAAGAGCGTACCATGTTATTAAGGGCGAGTACTGTGGAAGCGTTTCTGTAAAAATTGTGCCACCTTTCTGATTTAGATTTTTTCGCATTATTCAGCACCTGAAACGCACTTTGGCACTAGTAAAGCTAGTGTGATTTAGACATTTCGAAATACGTCGAGAAATGCGTCGCCGGCGTGTTTTTTTTTTTTTTGTGTTTTTTTTTTGTTTGTTTGTTTGTTGTTGAATCGTTAACAAAATCGACGACTTGTCTAGTAGGTGGATCGGCGGATTCAATTGTATTTTTTATCTTCAAATGAAATCTGCGACGTCTTTAAGATTTGTGCATGACTATATTGTATCGAAAACTAATTGCCGGCTGCGGCTGATACAAATCTTAGACGTCTTTTTTTTAACCTTTTCACTAACGCTTGGTATCAGCGACCGACTATTCGACGATATCTCGCCGGCGTATCGCAAGCACGCTATGTTTAATCCACCTTGAATTCTGTATCATCACTGGACAAAGAAATAAGACATCGTCACGTCGGCCAGGTTTTAAGTGACTGCAAAATAAATATTTTGTCTTGCAACAGGTGGTGCCCGACAGACGTTATTTTTTACTAATCGGCCGGGAAGATACAAGCTACTAAACCAAAGGTCCGTGTTTCGAATCCCAAACGAAACAAGAATTTCCAGGGATATTTGCTATCTTAGAGGTGAACTCATAAGAAACCCACATACGAGAATGGAGGAACCCAAAACCTTAAAATCATAACCAAGGTCCATCAATGTCTGGTTGCTTAGTAATTATTTCAATCGCAAGGTTATCTTGCATCTTTTATGTAATCGTGGACGCGGTCATGGCAACTTATGTTACATCATATGATTTCGACTTGCTCAGCCGGTAGTTTAGGTCTAATCATGAGAAGCTATTAAGCAATTGCTAAAATACATGCTTTTTCTAAGTAGACGGATAGGTATGAGAAAGGTTGCATTATTTTTTGAATGACCTCGTAGCAACCTGATCACATCCAATCTTTACATGACTGATGCACGACCAGTAAGATTTTAATCCGATCGGATGCACGATTGCTTCCCGGGAATTGTTTTACATGTCAAAAAAAACATAGATAAGGAATCCATAGCAATACCGATCAAGTTCGATTTTCTGAGCACTTCCGATCACTCATGCCGACAGAGCTCGATCTCGATGTGATCGGCAGTGGGGACCTACAGTTACTTACATCATGAAATTGGCTTTCACATCAATCAAAATCATTTTAAAATCGCTCACTCAGCGCTCCATTTATCTATTCCAACGTTCAAACCCATTGAAAGAAATATAATCAACAACGTCATTCAAAGAAATTTTGAAACAGAAAAATCGCGATATCACTAACAACATTCAAATTGTTAGCTTCTCATAGGTTTTTGAAGAAATAGGAAGCTATGTATAGAACTTGTATGCATATTATATTAAAGGGAGGTAATCAATAAAGCTAATTTTGTTCATCCTGAACAAAATTTGCGATATAGGATTACCTTCCATTAAATTCACTCAAAGCTCGATCTACACACTCATTCAACTTTATTCCAAAATCATTCACCTTGTCAATTTCACGATGTTTTTACCTGAACCAATATATGCATATTATACGCGTTGGTTTTATCTACATTTGTACTTGAATCTATCGTCCTTTACAGTGTACGAGGTATCTTGATTAACATTTGTGCAAATCGTAGATGGATACCTAAATTCCTTATTATTAAAGCTGCAAATACGCTGTTCAGTTGACTTACCGAAATTATACATTTAATCAAACACTGACGATTAATTCACATCGTCGATTGGTGACAAAACCGTGAAACTTCACCTTTATTCAAGCTGTATATAGTTAAGATTGTATGTACATGTACACCATAAAGGCAATATTTCCCCTGGTGTTTATCAATTATAAATAAGAGTGCCATTGTCACAATATACGCCGCCACAAAATCTTTTTTACAAAAGTTGTAGAATTGTAAGAGTTAGAATTTTGAATCAGTTGATGTATCTTGAAACTTTAGTGAGGAATGGTTGTTTCACACCTATAATGTTCATTGCTGTGAGTCGCATCCCAAATCAGCAAATTACTGTTTTCTGAAAGCTTTCAATGGACTGGAACCAACCTCGAACTTGTTCTGTAACTGATTGGTGTGGGCTAATATATCGAAAATTAACTCAATTTCTCCAAATATTTAGAAAAAATCCAGAAAACTTGAATTTCCTGGAAATGTACAAAGTCCTGCATCCTAATCTTCCTAAAAATCGATGGACCGGAACCAAACTCCACCTTATTTTGTAACTTTTTGATGTGGGCTCTCACACCATCAATTAACTCATTATCTCTAGGGATTAAGAAAAAAATACGGAAAACTTAGATTTCCTGAAAATTTTCATTATCTTAAAAGTATAGAAAAAGAAAGTCCGGAAAACTGAACTTTCCCAGTAATTTCTTGAACCAGCATTCGTATCTTTCTGAAAAAACCAATGAACCGGAACCAAACTCGAACTTTTTCTGTAACTCATTGATGCGGGCTCACACACCAAAGATTAGCTCAATATCTCCAAGAGTATAGAAAAAGGTCCGAATAACTGAACTTTCCCAGTACTTTTCTTAGTCAAGCATCCGTATTCGCCTAAAAACAATGGACCGGAACCATTTTAAAATATGCGCTTTGTCAGGTGACTAGGAACATTTTGTGAACGTTTCATCAAAATCGGCCCAAATATGAAGGAGAAGTTGCCTTCAAGATTTTGACGTACGGACGGACGGACGCTATGACATCAGGACGGACGGCCGAAGATTATGATACAAATATACGTCCCTCTCCGTTGGCTTATTTAAATCAAAGGTCGCTAAAAAACGATCTCAAAAACTGAACATATTGAACGGCTATAATCATTGTATTATCAAATTACAAACAAAAATATTGTTTGAATAATAGATATCATATGTATGGGTAACCGTCATAACCAAGACCTCACGGTTATCCATCATTCGAGATTCGTTACGGATGTTCGTAACGAATTTCACAATTATGGATAGCCGTCATATAAAGAAAAAATAAACCCTCCCTATTTTGGGACTGAAGTGCCACCTGGTGGTGAATACAAAATGAGAATCACCTTATCATAAATTCTACAAATCGATGGGAGTCCGTCACAAAATTTGTTACGGCCAGCCGAAAGTCCCCCGACTGCAGATAGGAGAGGGCATTTTTTTAAAGGGGGGGGGGTATAAAAACATCACTAATTTTGTTCAATTGGACGAAATTAGCGATAGTGGATTACCTGCCCATAATTTAATTCAAAACTCGTTCCTTTCACACATTCTCTTTTCTTCGGATCATTCCAAAATCATTCACTTTGTCAATTTCACGATGTTGTTAACTGCACCTGCCTCTAATTTCATTCAAAACTTGCTCCTCTCACACATTCCCTTTTATTCAGAAATTCTTTTGAAACCATTCACCTTGTCAATTTAACGATGTTGCTAACTGTATATGTATGTAAGTGGGTTTGGAGAAGACTATAAAAGGCGGTGTAAATTACGACGAAATGCCACTTTGTTTTCAAAAACTTTACTTAAAAAAGATTTAAAACATGACACTTTAACAATTTTAACTATAAAACATATTAAAAGTTTTAGTCTCAAAAAAAGTATACAACCTGTATGTACATGTATTTGCTAACACACAAGAACCTATGTCTCACTGGCAGTCAACCATTTGATGATGCTTTGATGAAGGGAACCGAGTTAAACCTGGGCGAAGCAAATATGATATTTGTTTGTATGAGCGAACATGTACAAAATGGAGAAATTGGTGATATCGCTTATTGTAATGAATTGAAAAAGAAATTCGTTCGCCATTGTGGTTTGAGTTTCAAATTTTGTACTACATGTATCAACTTAGTTCCCGTTAACTCCCCATATCACGCCGTATAAAGAGAAAAATGCAACATTTGAAAAGCATTGAGAAAAGAAAGACAATTTCTTTTTTTTAAAAAAAGTTTAAAAAGTTTAATAAAAAGTACAGTCTCATCTGTTCTACAATTTTCATTTCCACCTCTTTTTTGGGGCAAGTCAATTCTTTGAAGTCTTGTATTGGAATATGTAAAAAAAAAAAGAAAAAAAGAAACACTATCGAATTAAAAGATATGTTAAGCACACAAGTAAATATTTAGCTTCATTTTCAAAATTTGTGGAATTGAAATCAAACACAAACTTCTACAAGTAAGTTTTTGCATCAACATTCCCATTCAAGCATCTCTTTCTTTTCAATTCGACAAAATTCAAGACTTAACGTGGATTAAACAGAAACATGGCTAGGACTTATTTAACACTACATCAAAATGTCATCTATAAAATTGCTTTAAAGAATATATAAATGACATAATTTTTATGACAATCTCAATTAGGTAATTTAACATAAAAACGCGTCAAATTATGCCATTACTTCTTTGACCCGTGCTACCCAAGTAAGATTGACCAATTCTGGAATAAACTTCGAAGACATTTTCCTGTGGGCAATGACAATACTCCTTTACTAACTCCTAGATAAGAAATATCCACGAATAAGGAATATGATTGCGAAAATGAGTATTGCTCTTTGGGATTTCAAACTTTTATGAAAAAATGAAAATTCTCATAACAACGAACTTTATGGATGAGTATTTATAGCCGGCCCTCAAAGCCGCCATTTTGTTTGCCCTCCTGAATGCTCAAGTTCGGTATGTAAGTGTGAGCGGAAGTCTGTTTCCTGCAAACGATTCCAACGATGATAAACATCTGCAGGACGACCAAGACTATGAGTACGGCAAAAACCACCCAGAATACCTTAATCTCGATTGTCTCGTCGTCTTCAGTATTTTGAGTATTGGAATTATTACCTTCTGAAACAAAAGTTATAAAATGTATAATAAATACACAAAACAAAATAGAACACACACACACAAAAAAACACTCTCTAAAAAGGGTGATTAGGTTTTTATGTTCAGTACACCAATGAAAATGAATACATAAAATAAGTATATGTGTTATTTCGAACGTTTGTAAAATGTCAAGACTCCGATCAGCCCGTGCTTCCACACGGTATGATCGGAGTCTTCACTTTGCGCTTAATAGATAGTTAGTTAGTAATTGACCAAGAATTTCCTAAGACAGTCCATGGCTGTTATTAGATTCACTTTGTGGTTTTCAGGCGTTGCCGAGTGTTGTACTGTACGTTTATCTCAAACTGTTGAAAATATCACACGCAGACTCAGTTATCTCTTTCATCCAATAAATGTTTCGATGTTTCAATAAAGTCTTATGAGAAACCAACTTAGGTATTATGCTATTTGATAGACATTATTGAGGCCAAAATCATTCTCAAGATATGATTTTTTTTGTGTTTTTGTTATTCAAGAAGGTGTAAGATTAATAAAAAAGAAACTTAAAAAATGCGCAATTCATACATTAAAGTGAACAGATTTAGTTTCTTAATTAAATGAATCAATAAAAAAAAATATAATTAAAACATTCAAGATAAAAAGTAAAGTGTAGTTTTGAATTTGAGTCATTTCATTTTGGAACTTCTTCGAACGTAAGTCCACAAAATAGATGGGTACTCCATAGTTTATTCATAAAAGTGTAAATTAAAAAATCGGCCAATCAATTATAATAATCATTTTGATGAGATGAAACATTTGAATTGTCGGAAAAAAATAAAATTACATTTTAATCAAGGTGCTTCAACGAACGACAAAAACAAGATTAATGCTTGAATTATTTTCGTCTTAAGTCGATTTCGGCGACGAAAAAAAGGATGTTTTATCTTTACTGTTTTACCAAGCAATTTTCGTTGATTTAATCTTAATGCATGAAAGGATGGAAAATATCGTCTTAAAAGATATTTGTCTATGTATTTGTTCAAAAATATGTTTTATCTTTACTCTTTTACCAAACAAATTTCGTTGATTTCATCTTTATGCATGAAAGGGTGGAAAATATCATCTTAAAAGCTTTCACTTACTCATTTCACATGATGATAGTTGACAGGTCTTACTTTCCGTGGTTTCTTCAGTACAGATGTAGTCTTGTGAGCAGGTTCGAACCCTGAACATTACCCCGGATCCACAGGTCACTGAGCATGGTGTCCAGCTTGACCAATCACTGATACCTGTAAAAAATTTAATGTGCTTCTTCCAGTGAAAAATATCATCTTCGAATATCTGTTCTGCGTTCATGATTTAAAAATTGGGCAAACTGTTTGCAAATTATACCCCGCTTTGCACGCGTGTTCGCGCACAAAGCGGGGTACAATTGACAAACAGTTTGTTCCGTTTTGTTATTCTGAACGCAGGGCTGGAAATCGATTGGGAAACTGAAGTAAAAATAAAACGCGAGGTCGATTTAAAAAAAATATTTTCCTGGAATGTATAATGGTAATTCAAGATTGAAAGGTGCGAATTATTTCGAATCTTCTTAGTTTTTGAATAGGGTCGATACTTTACACACTGTTCAGATGCCTGATAAATATATAATACATACTTAGTGTTTTGTATGAGAAAAAATATCTAACGAGGTTGGGAGAATTGATCATTGTCGAGGCTGTGCCGAGACAATTATCAATTCTCACAACTGAGTTAGATATTTTTTCCATACAATACATTAAGTATGTATTATATTTATCTTATAACCTCTATTTGTCTTGTTTTCGTCGATGTTTCTAGCTGAAATGCAAGTTTCTAAAAATAACCACATTATATGATTGTTCTAAAAATAACAATGTGATATCATAAAAAATATCATATGGGATGTTATCACGCAGATAATTGTATTAGTATAAGATAAATGAATATCTTCTTTTTTGCGTGATCTGTCCTGCGTTGCAGAATAGCTTTGTAGGCGTTGATACTCGTTAGCTTATGCATTTGAAATAATGTTTGTGTTTTAAACAAAATGAAATTAAATCATTTGATCATGCAGATGTAAAGATAATCGCAAATGAAAAGTTGATACTTCCTTTTTTTGCTAAATACTAAATGAAGATGATAAATTGTGTTTTTGTATGAATTTGAAGTTAACGTTGATACAATCATACACAAGTCCCGAAAATCTGAATTGCTCGCTAAGTAATCCATTCTTTTCACTCCTATGCCACTTATTCAAAGCGAGAAATCGCTAAAAAACAGAAAAACACACAATTACAGAAAATCGATGTTTTACCTGGTCCTCGATGGGGTTTCTTTTATTTTTTTCGTTTTGACAAATTAAACAAATTTGCCTTAAAATGTTATATTTTCAGCTTCAACCCATTCAAGATGCCTATATATCTTAGTTATTTTTGACAGCTTTTTAATTTAAAATCTAAAACAAAAAATCTCTCGGACAAATTGACTGAAAATTGTGCGTTTTTCTATTTTTTCTTTTTTTTGTGTGTGTTTTTTTGTGTGCGCAGTTCAAAGTTTATCTAAATGCGTTTTATTCTATTACTTCCCTTTTACATCGTTTTAAGTTTGCTTTTCCCACTCATTCAATTTCATTTCGTAATTGTTACAAACTTATCATGTCAATGTCACAATGTTCTTGACTTATTTTTTTCTAGTCAATAAGAAAGAAAAAAAAAAAAAACAAAAAAAAAACAGAAAAGCAAAGTACACAATGCTCGATAAACAATGAACACGGCCTTGGGGTTAGCCTTGAAGAAGTAGAGCACGGTTTATGAAGCGAATCGGAAACCTTACACAACCCAGTCAGTGACTTTCTTTTTACAAATTAGCCCAAACTGTCAAAATACCCCTTCTCCATTTGTAAATTATCTACTGAATTAAATACAAAACCCATTGGTCGTGTAATACACACGAAAGAATTTAAAAAAGACACTTTAATTTGTGCACGATTTCAACAAATATTTATCGTTTTTGTTATTCAACAAGTGCCTCTGCTCGAGTGACTCGGCGTTTAATTGAAAGAGGTGAAGAAGTTTTAGCCCAATTTAAAAAAAAATCACAAAAAACAATATACAATGATTTTGGAATTAAGCGGAATGAGGCGGAGAAACGAGTTTTGACTGATATTAAAAGGAGCAAAAATTATATCGATTATTATCGTTATACATAATACGTAATTAGTGTATGATATGATAAAAAATATCTAACGAGGTTGGGATATAATATTGAGATTATCAATTCTTACAACCGAGTTAGATATTTTTTTCATACAATACACTAAGCACGTATTGTATTTATCTTATAACCTCTATTTATCTTGTTTTCGTCGATGTTTCTAACTGAAATGCAAGTTTCTAAAAATAACCGTATTATATCATGTTCAAAAAATAACTATGTGATATCATAAGAAAATATAATACGGAATGTTATCACACGGATGTTTGAATAGTAATAAGATAAAAGATTATACAATCTACGTGTGATCTAATTTGTAGCTTTCACAGACGACCAGACACTTTCAAACAACACCAATAATAAAACGTTGGATCAATTAATCGATCTAAATAAAATCTAGAACGTTTTGAACGATTTCGAAGCGTTTTGAGTGATTGGAATGAGTGTCTCAATGCATTGAATGAATGGCTGAGCAATTTAGAATGATTTCAATCGAGTTTAAAGTAAATTCCGCGATGTGACTTTACTGTTTACTGTGACTTTCTAATATAGGTAAAATCTTGATCAGTTTTAAAATAAGTTATTGTGTGAGCAATGGGTATTTCACAGACAAACAGATAAAATTATTTTAGTCGAAATGACAGGTCGAGTCCTTTCCCTTTATGATTGCCAGCGGTGATTAACAGTGATTAACATCATGAAATCTACAAGATGAAAGATTTTTGAATGAAATCGCAAAGGGTGGGGAGCGAGTATTGAGTGTGCCTCAATGGAGGTAATACATTATCGATAATTTCGTCCAAATTGGACGAAAGTAGCAATAATTTATTACCTCCCTTTCAAACACAATTCCAAACTTTCCAATTTTAGTGTCTTCACGTCCCGACCAGACGTTGTAAAACCTACACTTGTCAATAAAATCATGGAATAATTGCATCTATTCAAATGAATGTTGAATGTCTTGATCGATTTAGAAGCTTTAAAACGACTTCGGAGCGTTTTTGAATGATTTTGAATGCTTTAGTACGCTGATCGAGTGGCCATGAACGGTTTTGATCGAGGTCAATGTCAATTTCACGATGTATTATTGTAACGGTGCTGTTACATGAATAACAATTACAGTTAAAAACATCGAGAAATTGACAATCATTCCGATCAAAGTAATTCTAATTCATTCACTCAGCGCTCCACTCATAGATCCCAAACACTCACTCAAATCGATCAAAAACGCTCCAAAATCATTAGAAAACATTTACAAATCGTTCAAGACTTTCAACAATAAATTCAAATAGATCTATTAATTCTACGATTTATTATCTGTTGTGGACCTTGAAGTGCCTGATTGGTCCACGAAGACCTACAAACAGAAAAAAACCCGTATATTTTTATATACTTAATTAAGGTAATTAATATCGCTAATTTTGTTCATCTTGAACAAAATTAGCAACATTGGATTACCTCCCTTTAATTTCACTCAAAACTCGCTCCACGCACTCATTCAATTTCATTCCTTAATCACTCAAAAATCATTCACCTTGTCAATTTCACGATGTTATTAACTGTAAGTCATTGTTGTGCCACTACAATGTATAGTCAGTACTGCTAAGACTATGAAGTAAAAAGTGAAATGCTAGGACAAATCGAAATATAACGATGCCTTACGAAACTGTTGACACCAAATCAATTCTAAAATTTCTAATCAGGGTTAACTACCTCGAAACGTGAGATTTCCCCTTTTTTAATCAGGTTATTTACCTATTCATAATTTACCTAGTGTCTTTTCCTAACTTTTTCGTAAGTCTTTTCAACTATTTGTGGAAACGACTATATGATCTCGCCATAAAAGCTTAAGTATGTCACTCTGTTGATTTACAAAATATGATTTTAAATGTTTGGTTTTGTGCAATCGTGCAAGTCTGCGCCTTTGATTTAATCAATGCAAAGAGCGTAGGAGGTATGTTTGAATAATAAAGAAGGACGTGTTTGCCTACATACACAAGTTAAGCAAACTGTTTGAAAAACGACCCCGTATTTCAATTAATGTAACCTTCAGAATATGGGTACCCTCCTTTGCTTAAGTTTGCTATAGAACTATGGACACTCTCAGGTTGACTATAAGTATGATCAATGAGTCATAGAATATGAGCCTGTGCGTGACATTTCCAACAATTTAAAATGTTCGTGAAGTGTAGATATTGAGTAGCGTAGACAGCAACAGGTACCTAATGGTCTACAGATACTTTGAGACCTTATCAATCTACTAAATGCATAATGAAGACTCTGGTCAGCCTGTGCGGATGCACTGGCTGATCAGAGTCTTTCTTTTGCGCATATTTGAAATTGTTGGAAATCCCACGCACTGGCTCATATGATTTATTTAACTCAGAAGAGTATATCAATTTGATTTTTTTGTAAAAAAACACAATTTGAATTAAAAAAAAATAAGGTTGGTATATAGTACATCATTCAAGAAAAAAACGAAGATTCGGCGCCACCCTTAGATTTGAAGGGTTTCTATATACAAGTATTCAAATTACTTAAACCTAGATTTGAATGTATTAAACAGTCATTATCTTCTTTGAGAAAGGCTGATTGCCAACTAGTTTGTATTTTTTTAAGATCAAGAAATACGCAACTAAGTATATTACGAACAAACCTAACGCAATTACCACTTAGCAAATGCCGAAACAGATTTTCATTGACGCAGACGTCAGCTTTTTGAAAGGGTATAGAGGAATAGCCCCTTCATGGGTCACCTTTTTATGGCGATACATTTTTGTGTGTGTTTGCTTCTTGGAATTAAATAATCATGCTTTTTTTTATAATTCATAAACGAACGACACCCTTGCCAATCTTGACGACCACCCGTAGGAGAAAAATATTTCGAAACTGACCATAGCCGAAAAAATACATCGCAGGCCTAATTTAAAACTACACGAAAAGAAATATTGATATTTGCCCTATTTCTGTCAGTCCACATGTCCTTCATTCTGGGAAAGCAGTTTTCCGGACTGTTTTCTTAACGCTTGCATGTTTGAGCTGAGTTTTGGCATGGCAGACCGCTTTGATGAGTTCAGAAAAAGTCCGAATTCGATGTTGGACCTAAAAATTTCTAGAATGTAGCCTACCTAATCAGCATCTTTTATATTATATTAAAAAATATCATAACCTCACCACTTTGCAAGCGTGGAAACATTAAATCTAGTTACCACTTTTTCTTTGATTGTAGTTTTTATAGAGGAATTCGCTTAAGATTATTCAATACAGTTTCAAAATTCACCCCTGTCAGTCTTAATGTATTGTTAGGTGAAGGTGACAGACTAACTTTAGATATCAATGAGAAAATCTTTTCAGAAGTTCACTTGTTTATAAAATTGAGTGGCAGATTTAATATCTAACGTTGTATTAAATATTTCATCATCTTATGTTATTCCTAAATCAAATATAAGAAGCGTTCTACCATTATGAGCATGCTTTAATACTAAATTCTCTATACATTCTAAATTAATTAAATCTTTTCCATATATAAATAGATCATCTTGGATCACGGATACTATTGCCAAAGCATGGTAATTCCATTTCATATTAAGTGTATGAGATGTTGCTACGGTGCTTTGGTAGCTTATCTCTTTATAACGTAGAACCATTTAGTGATGATAATTATTTCTTATGTAATTAACTGAATAACATTGAAATCACACTGGAAAAGAACTTAATAAGCTTTGCTTTCGTTCTTATCATTTGAATTATTATTCTGTATTATGACATTCTGTATACACTTGTCATCAATAAAATATGTTTAAACCAAAATCACTAGAAATATTCAGTTTCAATAACCCTTTCTTTCAAGATACTTTCGCGTATTAAGCTTATCTTTTGGTATGTTAATTTGAATTTATACATTTTAGAGCAATTTTGAGTTTCGCTCAGTTCAGTACCGAGGTACGAATGCTGATCTAAGAAAGTTACTATGAAATTAGACTTTGTTTACATATTTCATAAACGCCTGCCCGTATTGAGCTGCATTTTGTGTTGACGTTTGAACCTTTGAGTTAAATCATTAGTTTTATTTCGTTCTTGTTCATTCTTTTAGGTAGATACGGATGCTAGACTTAAAAAGTTCCAGGAAATTTCATTTTCTGGATTTTTTCTAAGAGGCTTCAGTAAATTAAGCTAATTTTTGGTATACAAGCCTATAACAATTAGTAACTGCGAGTTTAAGTGTCGTTCTGGAGGATTTGTTTCTGAGGAAAATACAGATGCTGGACTGATAAATTTACTCTTCGATAGGTCAGGGACTTTCTTTAGCTATGCTACACTACAGAATGTTTATTTTTTCTACATTTTATGAATTGGAAAGTGATAATTAAAGGATCATTTTTCTTCATATGTGATATTTAAGTTTTAAAATATTACCTGGTTGAGCTGGGGTGGTGTCCTCTTTCAAGATGTGGTCCATTCTGTACGGGTGAGGCGGATACGAGTGGCATTCTGGGAACCCTTTAGGAACCTCGGGTATCTCCGTAAAGGATTCGTTCAGTAACATCAACATACCGTCAAGATTGTGGAGTTCTATATGACAATGCATGGTCCAAAGTCCGGGGTTATTTGCGCGTATTCTTACAACCACATAACCGCCCGTTGGAACTATTATCGTGTCCTTACGCGGAGGCCTGCTCAGTTCGGTATTTGGCACATTACCGTTCAACCATGCTGGGTTTGACCACGTGGCATCATTGCAGAAGTTCAAGGTCGGATCACCACGACAGTCTATATCCGCGTTATCGTTACCAATAGCCGCGGTAGCTGGATCGTATTGACCATATCCCATCTTGATTACGTAGAATGAGTGACCGTGCATATGAATGGGATGTGACCAGCCACGACCTCTTCCAATATTCATAAACACCATCTGGATTGTATCACCGTGTCCAAAAGACAGGGCGAAAGTACATTTACAGTGTTTCCCTTCTCCACAGGCTGGTTCCTCACACGGAGAGTTCCATTCTTTAGCTTGGGTCAGAGGATTCACGTCTGGTTGGTGGAAGGTCTTCCCATTCACAGATCCAGGGTACGACGTGATTCCAGGAAACGCAAAGTTGAGGAAATATTCATGGAATCGTCCGGATACATATGCTGGTGCTGGGTCATCAGTTGCCAATGCCTTCAGCTCATCAAACGTTTTGCAGACGGTATGAGCTTCGGGATAATAGGTAAATGGACAATTAATGACCAAACATTGATCATTTGCAGTACATACTTTACGATCTGTCATCGGTTCTTCCATTGGTGCGCCTTCATATCTGAGAATAGCCTCTGTGTGGTGATAGTTGCCTTTCTCAAGTGTTATAGCACGGACCCAGTAGTTACCGATTGGTTGGTCTGCCATTATTTCGAAGTCAAATCTCTCCCCGGGGTTGATAACAAAGGATTCAGCAACCTCTGGTTCAAGGTCATACCCGTCAGAAGCGATGATTGTAAGTGGATGATTGTCAATAGATATACGGAATGGGTAGAGAGATCCAGTACTGATTACTCGGAATCGGTATTTCTTATCCTTCATAACTTTGTAAATGGTTAAAGGAGCCATGTTACTTTGTCCCGTCACAGGATCGTAGTATCTTCCTCTACCGTTAATCAGACCAGACTGGATCTCAAACAAACTAAAGAAGCTACCATCTAGAGACTGTGCACCACCCCACTTCTCTCTCCCTTTATACACCCCAAACAACATCTTCATGTGTCCAGCATCGGAAGTATAGTCATGATTCCAGTCTTGAATCTGCATGATGTGTTCCTCTACCCGCGTCTCCACACGGCTCTTAACTATGAACGCCCCAAACACACCCATTGACCTTTCGGCGCCACTATGTGAATGCCACCAAAATGTACCTCTTGGTTTAGCGATGAACTCGTAAGTGAATGTTTGACCCGGTTGAATGGGGCACTGCGTCACCCACGGTACACCGTCCATCCACGGGGTACCGTCTTGGTGCTGACCGTGCCAATGGATAGTAGCCGTTACACTTCGTAATTTGTTAGTCACGTGAACTATTACTTTTTGTCCTTCGTAAACAATCACGTCAGGTCCTGGCATTTTTCCATTCACTACTGCAACCAGTCTCGGTACCTCCCAACCGTCTGCGGTTATGACGTCATCTACCGGAATAGGTTCTGCAGCGCTGACGTTGGTGACATCATATTTATAAAGATGACCGTTGTATGGATAAACCAAGTCTTTGTATCGCATCATAGTAAGAGCGTGTTCTATCTCGAAATGGAACTCGCACTCGCTGTCGTGTATATGACATTCTGCGTTGACCAAAACCTGGTGGCAGGAAATTAGAGTTAGTGCGAGTATTGCACCTTGAAGCGGCATCTTCCCTGCAATTATATAGAAAATGGTGAATACACGTATTTCAATTTATGTTAGTACAGTTAAGTACATTGTTAAATTGACTAGATGAATGATTTTTGAACGATTTTGGAATGAAATTGAATGAGTGTGTAGACCGAAATTTGAGTAAAATTTAAGGGAGGTAATCCAAGATGAGCAAAACTAGCGGTATTGATTACCGCCCCCTTAATATAATATGCATACAGGTTCCATGAATAGGTTTCTTTGTCGTCACGAACGCGTACGACACATAGAAAATTCATTTGTGTCGGAGAAATCGTGGATTTTTTACACCAATTTTAATTCGAATGTAGTTGTTGATCTTATCATTTTTGATAATTTTGTTGCGTTTTGGAATGATTTGAGTGAGTATTTGGTATCAATGAATGGAGCGCTTAGTGAGCGATTTAGAATGGTTATGATTGAGATGAATATCAATTTCTCGATGTTCGTAACTGTTATATGGAACTCATTGTTTTTGCGCTGTTGTTTGGATTGCGTACTCTTTTCATACAAGTTTACAATTATCTAGACGTGCCACAATATAACAAAAGAATCCATGATTAACAATAGTTCGGAATTCGAAGAGCTAAAATGAATTTTTTTTATCTGAATATTGATTACTTTTAAAACTCAAGATTATAAAACTAATAAAAAGACAATAGGCTTTTCACGATCAGTTTCTTCTTTTTTTAAAATTTATTTATTTATTTTTTGGGTATTACATCTAGCCACAATTAATCACACCGTATTATTGAAACTCAACTCGGTCAAAACCATTTACACTCACTTGCTCAGCGCTCAAATCATTCATTCAAATTACTCACTCAAAATACTCAAAATTGCAACAAAAATGTTCAAAAACGCTTAGAAACCGTTCAACATGATCATATTTCAATCAAATCAATTAAACGATTACATGATTTTATTGGCTAGTGTTGATTTTAAAGGGTCTGATTTTTCCTTAAATACACAAAATCAGAAAAAGAAAGGAGATAATAAAGATGAGGGGGGGGGGGTATAAGATATTGCTAATTTCGTCCAATACGAAATTACACCCCCTTTTAAATTCTATTCAAAACTCGCTCCACACACTCATTGAATATCATTCAAAAATTCATTCCAAAATAATTCAATTTGTCAATTTCACGATTTTCTAACTGTATAATTTGATCCTTTTAGTACTCTTAACCATCCCAATTTTGTGCACAAGATAAGTCTACCATATACAAAGCTTTGACAAACAGTATAGACTGAGGTCATCCTGCATAGACGTGTAGTCCGATCTTAGCCTACACTGCCTGCTTTCTATAGTTGAAGACATCCTGAAATTATCACCCACTCCGATCAAAATCATGATAAATTCTCCACTCAACGCTCCATGCATTCATTCCAAACACTCGCTACAAATACTCAAAGTTAATCAGAAATCGTTCAAAAACGATTCGCTTGATTCAAATTATTCAGCGATTTCATTCAAACCCATCATTTATTTTTCTATTTTATTGGTTTGACGGTATTCAAATCACCTGATTGATCCGTGAAGACACACAAAAGGAAAAATCAATAGAGGATATTGAATGAGTGGTCATTGAATACCGAATTTATTAAACGAGTCATCTATAAACAGATAAAAACGAGGCTGCGCCGAGTTTTTATCTGTTTAAGATGACGAGTTTAATAAATTCGGTATTTTATGAGCACACATTTTATATTCTATTTATAATATGACCCGAAATTTAGCGAAAAATCGTCAAAATTCTTGAAATTCAACGTGTCAATTTTCCGCGGAACTTATAACGCCGTTCAAAAATGACGTCACAATATATAGATTATGACGTCATTTTCGCGGTTACATAATAGCGTTGGCATTCGCTGTGAGCTCATTTGCAAAGTTATTCCACTAGTTTAATAACACCCGTGTAATATCAAAAATATTCAACGAGGTTATTTCACTTCCGCGACGTTGATCACATTATAAGTAGGTTTTTTTTCTTCCTCCCACTCATTCAATTTCATTCCAAAATCATTAATCTTGTCAATTACACGTTTATGTTAACCGTACTTATTTATTGTGGGAATTATTCAGTCAGACTGGTTAAATTGTTCCGTAATTTGGCAATTTGTTCGAGACAAAATTCGAATTCAGTTGGATAAAACTTTAGAACTTGTTATCTTCTCGGTTTGGGATAAGTTTACAATTAACGAAACATCTTCTTCTTATTTCCATTTAATTTCATTCAAAATTCGCCCAACCCATTTATTCAATTTTTAATCCAAAATCTCTATAAATGGCTTTTTTCGCTAGTTTCTTTCAATTTAGTCACTTCTACTCGAGATTTGCGACCTTACGTTTGGTGTTCAAACCCATTCAAACGAACAAAGGGAATGACCTCACTGGATTATACCTCCGGAGGTCGCTGTTTGGTAGATAGTAGTTTTTTTTAGGAAAATGGCATTTTGTAGTGGAGATCAATGACCCACTTTAATAATTATTTGAGTTTTAATTGGTTTTGGATCACTTCTTTGATCTAGCGTTTGTTTTGGCCTTCTCCTTTCCGAGATCACGAATCGCGGATTGGGACTTACAGTTAACAACATCGTGAAATTGACATTCACCTCAATCAAAAACATTCTAAATCGTTCACTCAGCGATCCATTCATTCATTCCAAACACTCACTCAACCCATTCAAAAACTCTCAAACCCTCTGAAAAATATAGAACCAACAATGTCATTAAAGATTAATTTTGATGGAGAAAAATCGCGATTTCACTGACATTATTCAAATTGCTAGCGCAACATTGTTTCTTGAAGAAATGGGAATCTATGTATAGAACTTGTATGCATTTTTTTTTTATTAAAGGGAGGTAATCGATATCGCTAATTTTGTTCATGCTGAACAAAATTTGCAATATAGGATAACCTCCCATTAAATCCACTCAAAACTCGCTCCACATACTCATTTAATTTCATTCCTAAATCATTCCAAAATCATTCACCTTGTCAATTTCACTATGTTTTTAACTGTACCTAACCTAACCGTACTCTTTATGGGTGGAGAATAGACGGTACCTCTACTCTAGTGTGAATAGCCCATAACTTTTTCCTAATTTACCTAGATTTTTTTGTCTCAAAAACCAGATATATATGTATGGAGATGAAGCGTTAATGGCGTCATAGATCATAATATATTGTGGAATTTGCACTAGAAAATTGTGTAATTGTATATCGAAAAAAGAATGCCAGTAATCCGATTTCGTATCTATCTTAAATACCCATGGTTTTACACGAATTATTGCATACGTGTACTTTTTCTGGTCATTTTACGCAAACGTTAACGGACAAAACCACGGGCTTTAACGGGATAAACGTGGATTAACAAATAAATTCACGTTAATTCGCGTTAAATTTGGTATCCGCACAAATTTACAAATAATGTCAGTAATATAACAAAAGTGACGGTGAAACGCATAATATAATTCATTCGACAAATTCGTAGACTCGGAGTGTTTTATGAACTATTTCGTATTTTTTGTTTGAAGAAATACTAGACACTTAATACCATTTTTTAAAACAGATATCAGTTATTGACCTTAAAACCTAAGAATACTTTTGAAACTGGCACAAATTGTTGTCAAAACCATGGACAGCTTCAGGAAGGGACTGGGGAGCCATCAATCTTAAGCACTTTTTATGATTTTTTCCGGCAATGTACATTACACTTTTGCGCCTCACAGATTGATGCTCCAGAGAGAGCCATGTACTTAACTCGGAAGAAAAAGAAGAAAAGAAGAATTCGCAACAAATTGACACCCATTCCGATCAAAACAATTCTAAATCGCTCACCCAGTGCTCCATTAATTCATTCTAAACACTCACTCAAATCGACCAAAAACGCTCCAAAATCGTAATAAAACATTTCTAAATCGTTAAAGGCGACTTACATTTGATTCTAATCGATCAATTTATTCAATGATTTTATTGGATTGTTTGGCTTTGAAAGTGTCTGATTCGTCCAGGAAGACACACAAACAGAAATGTACGTATATTTTATTAAAAGGAAGGTAAAAAATATCGCTCATTTTGTTCATCTTGAATAAAATTAGCGATATTGGATTACAGCCCTTTAATTTCACTAAAGAACCGCTCCACACACTCTTTCAATTTAATTCGAAATTAATGTCAAAACCTTTCTTGTTGTCAATTTTACGATGTTCTGAACTATAACAAATTAATCCTTTGCTGTTTAATCCCTGCTTTTTACGTGCCTATGATCTTATGATTGAGAAAACATTGTGAAAAAAGAAGAAATTGCTTCTGACAAGCAATTTCTTCTTTTTCCACACTATTTTCTACCCTACTGCATGGTTATTTTTCAAATTAAATCCACTTTAAATTTTCGTCTGCAAAACCTTTGAATTTGGATAGGTCCCAAATTTTGTAAACAGGAAAGGGTTAAGGACCGTGTCTTCTCACGTTCTTATACTGGAAGCATGTCTGAACCTATAATTATCGAAAAGGTTTTTTTATAACTACAGACTACTCCTTTTTATTACGTGCCCTATTCATATTCGTTTACACAATGTCATCTAAGTAAAGTACCAATGATTTGATAAACTGAATAACCTGGGCTAGCACATAAAGAATAATTAACAAAAAAAACGTAAGCTCATCTTTTTTTTCTCTAGTTTCGTAAAAACTAATCCGACGATGTCCTATTATTAAGATGATCATTATTAATATTATAATTATTATTATAATCATTATAATAATTATTATCATAATAAGAATAAAAATTAATATTATAATAATAATAATAAATAATAATAATAATATGTTTTATTATCATCATTGGTACATGCAATCAGAAACACCATGAAATTGATACTCATTCCATTCGAAACCATTAAAAACTGATCACTAAACAATTCATTCATTCATTCATTCATTCATTCATTCATTCATTCATTCATTCATTCATTCATTCATTCATTCATTCATTCATTCATTCATTCATTCATTCAAAGTTTGTTCGTTCGTTCATTCATTCATGCGTTCGTTTGTTCGTTCGCTCGTTCGTTTGTTCATTCATTCATTCACTCTTTCAAATCATTTACTCATTTAGAAATCCTTTAAATACTTTTTGAAAAAATCGTCAGCATCATTCAGAATGCTTCAAAAATGCATTCAAATCGAATAAATCTTTTCTTTTTTTTTATTTTTTTCCTTATCAGCTGGTGTTGATTTGGAAGCGTCCGCAAAGAGGCACACATTTAATTTTAAAATGTAGAAAACAAAATTTATATAGGGATTTATTTGTCTCTATCAAAGTAATATTACGTATATTTGGGCTTCAGGGATCTATACAGCTATTACAACTATGTAACATTAGTACTTGAATATCCTATTTTGTTGCCTAATGTATGTTTAGCAAAAATAGAAACTTTACATGACTTACTGTGGACTATGGTGTCGCCATGAAACCATATAGAGTGAAATGTTACTATTACATGAAACTTGTAAGCAATATTATTGACCTGTTCAGCACAGGATCTCTGTTAAATGAGGGTTTTATTTGTGGTCAAACGAAAAAAGGGTCGATTTCAAAAATTAGAGAAATGAAAGAAATTGTTTCGGTGATGTTTTGAGTACCATTCCTTCAAGTTTTCGTTCTAAAGTCGTTCCAATACCATAAAGTATCATGAAGTAACACCCATAATTGTCTGACAGTTATCCTTCCTTTGATGAAATGAATAGGAAAATATGCGATGGTACAACGCATCTATATCACGTTACAAGGGACCTATCTTATCTCGAGCGACACCTCTTATGATTGCGAAATTGACTTTTGTCAAATAATATGAGATAAACCGTCGCTTTCAATAATTTTACATTTGACGGCTGCTGTACCTATCCAAAGTTGCCTGTCCTGAGTAGCCAAACTTACGAGTGGCGTAATAAACAGACGTGGTGGTCTGCTTTTTTTCATTTTTCGATTGCTGTGGCATATACGCGTTTCAATAAAACTGTGCAAACAATTTTGTTTTTTCGTGCCATTGCTACTGAATGAGTGTGACAGAGTAACAAAACGCACTCAAAATGAAGTTTGATTAGCTCAACACGAGTATGTAACGAAACCGGAAGTGACAGACTCACTAGCAAAGACTTGCTTCAATCGCGAAAAATCATGCGTCTGTGTATTTTATGACGTTAGTCAGACTAGAACATGTAAATAAAGTAGGCGTATAGTCTATTGTAAGTCATTCAAAACAGACCAAGAAGTAATTAAAATTTCTTTTTTTTTGCTAAGTATAGAATGGAAAAATTGTGTTTAAAAAAGCAATATAGATTTCTTTGCTCTATTTCATCTTCACACACAACCTGTAAAATATTTTAATAGGACCAAAATACAAGCAATCAATTAGTTTGATTAAAACTTAGTAACATTTTGATGGTACAGGGGATGTTAAATAAAGCATTCCACTCTCTAACCTAAATTTTACAAGACTATAGTACTATTTTGATAAAAATGAAAAGCATTGCAAAAGATTTCACCATGAATAGTCTCTTTTAATTCTAATTATGAACGACCATGCACTTTTAGATTAATATAGTTTTTTTAGCTTTGAATCTGTGTATTTTGTATACATGGACGTGACTCAAATAAACTAATAAATATATGACGTAAATCATTTTACCGGGAAGAAATACAATGTCAAATTTCAGGATGAACAACATAAGAGATATTTGTTACCACCCCCTCCACTTTTAATATGCGCATACAAGTTCTATAATTAGCCGTCTGTTTCTTCAAGAACCAACCAGAAGCTTTGATTCCAATTATGTTAGTGAAATCACGATTTCTTCCTAGCAATATTTATTTTGAATGTTGTTTCTGATCTGATATTTTCTGTGATCTTGGAGCATTTTTGAATGGTTTGAGTAAGTGTCTGGAATGAATGGAGCGCTGAGTGAGATGAGATTTTTACCCGTAAAAAGACAATTGAATGATGCTACTTTAATAGCTTATCGTTTTTTGTATGTCAAAAACACGAAAATCTCTGAAATTCGGATAACATGGTTAAAATATTCTCATGAAAAAGCAATTCTTAACAGAACATATTATTCGTTGACAACCCCGCCTTTTCTTCGTACTATTACTACTACTACTGCTTCTACTACTGCTACTACTACAACTTCTACTACTTCTACTACTACCTATTCCACCATTTCTACCGCTACTTCTATTACTACTACCACTACTACTACTGCTATTACTAATACTAACAACAACAACAGCAATGATAATAATAATAATAATAATAATAATAATAATAATAATAATAATAATAATTATAAATAATGATAATAATAATAATTATGATTACACTACTATTAATAATAATACTTGACGGGAAGACATTTTTATCGAAAGAATCTTCTTTAAACCGCACATAAATAATTAAATAATTTCCCATCACCTTTTAGCCATTTTTCGCCTTTTAATAAGATCATGTTCAGTAAGCTTACAAGTAGATACCGAAGCAAGAATATCTCCCGGTCAAAAATCTGCATTGAAAACAAATTATAGAAAAAAGTATTTAACATTTTCAATCAAATGGATTTGATTAATAATAATAAAATAATATTGATAATGTAAGTAATAAAAACTAAAACATACAAGATTGCAGAAATATATATATAATCCACCTGTTTTTGCTGAATTAAGAAAAAAAACATCGAAATTGAATTGAATTACCTTAACAAAACGCTAAATCCAAAATGTTTTATGTACCCTGGGATCTTTAAAACCCTACTGAATGGTTGGATGACCCTTCAAGCTTTAAATATAGCATAAGTGGAGTGTGACCTTTAAATAAATCTGAAAGGCTCCCACCGATGAGAATTTTGTTACGAAACACGAAATGAAAGAATTCGAATTCCGGAAAAAGGGAGCTTAAAATTGTATCAAATAGTTACAGAGGTCTAATACGTTACATTCTTCTGTGCATATGAATATTTTTTCATCAAATATGAGAAGTCACGCAAACACAGACCACATGTGAATACCGTAAAAAAGATACTTGAAAAAGAGATTGATTGTATTAGATGTGATTGGAAGATTTCAGTTCGAAATACATGTATTTATAATATGACCTACGTCGCCGGAGTGAAATAATCCCGTTGAATATTTTTGATATTACACGGGTGTTATTACACTAGTGGAATAACTATGCAAATGAGCTCAGAGCGAATAGCAACGCTATTTTGTTACCGCGAATATGACGTCATAATCTATGTTTTGTGACGTCATTTTTCAATGGCGTTATAAGTTTCGAGAAAAATAGAAACGTTGAATTTTAAGAATTTTGACGATTTTTCGATAAAATTCGGGTCATATTATAAACAGAATATAAAATTTGTGCTCATAAAATACAGAATTTATTAAACTCGTCATCTAAAACAGATAAAAACTCGGCACAGGCTCGTTTTTATCTGTTTATAGATGACTCGTTCAAAAAATTCAGTATTCAATGACCACTCATTTAATATCCTCTATATATTTCGCTGAAAGCTTAAGCTCTTTAAAACATTTTGTAACGTCGAATATTCGCCGTTGAGACTTTATTTATAGTTATTTTCTGAATCGCCTCTTCTTTATCGTAAGACGCCGCTCTTGATGTGTATATTTACAGTTAACTAAATGGTAAAATTGACAAAATAGATGATTAAAATTAGCGATATTAATTAACTCCCTTTAATAGAAAATGCATACAAGTTCTATTCATAGCTTCATATTTCTTCAAGAACCTATGTTGCGCTAACAATTTGAATTATGTCAGTAAAATCGCGATTTTTCTCCATTAAAATTTATTTTGAATGACATTGTTGATTCTATATTTTGCAATAGGTTTGAGCGTTTTTAAATGGTTTGAGTGAGTCTTTGCAATGAATGAATGGAGCGCTGAGTGAGCGATTTAGAATGGTGTTGATTTACGCGAATGTAAATTTCACGATGTAATTAACTGAATATCAATTATTGTGCAAAAAAAGTATTCTCAAAAATGTATATCGCATGTACAGTTAGAACCATCGTGAATTTGACAAGTTGAATAATTTTGGAATGAATTTGGAATGGGAATGAATGAGTGTGTGAAGCGAGTTTGGAATGAAGGCTTTTTTCCAACTGCCGATCCAATCAACTCGATCAAGCACAATAGTCCATCGAGTAATGATCGAGTTTGGCCGGCATATGTGGTCGGGAGTGGGGTGGGGGATGGGATAGGGGAGGGGGAGGGTAGGGGAGGGGGTTCGAGTGTGGTAGGCAACCTTTGGGCCTCCTACCATATTATACTTTGAAATACTCGTGTACGATCCAGTAGAAAATGATTGAGAAGCGGTCGGTAATCAATTTAGTATCGATGTATTGCAAGATCGAGCTGTTTGTGAATTATTTGAGCCTGTGCGTGACATTTCCAACAACTTGAAGGGCAAAGAAAGCCACAAACTGTAAATATAAATTTACCTGCTTGTCTACATATACTTGGAGACTTTTTGTTTCTACTAAGTGCATTGTGAAGACTCTGGTCAGACTGTGCGGATGCACAGGCTTGTCAGAGTCTTTGCTTTGTGCATATTTGAAATTGTTGGAAATCTCATGCACAGGCTCATTTGTTTTGGAGACCGAGTGCGTCCTGGGTTATTTCTAAACCCGACCTGTACACGTTCATTCGCGATCTGTACTCTAGTAATCCCCGACACCATGTAAATTAATTCGCTTTGTTTGTTTGTTTGAATGGGTTTTTCGCCGCTTTCAACAATTTCGCAGTTATACCGCGGCGGCCGGAGCAACTTACAATGGATTCCTGGTATTTCTTTCACCTGTACTACCATTACATCCTTTCCTAGCCTCCGGCTGCTATCTCACATAGGTTTACGATTATCTACCCATTGGTGAGAGACAAAAGTAGGAAAGGATATTTGCCGCCAACCGGGATTGAACCCACGACTTCCAGATTGGAAGTCTTATGCCTAACCAACTGCGCTATGGTGGCGGCGTGTAAATTAATTCGAACCGATGGAAGACTAAACATGACCCTTCTCAATCGCTGTTCGGAAAAGATCTGGAAGCGGTCGAGGAGAGAGTTTGTCGGGAATCGATCGTGTAGAACTCGAGTATGATCGAGCGGGAATCGGGAGGATGGTGGTCGATGACATTTTAGTAGAGAACGACTAGAGATCAAGATAGTCTCGAAGGGAATAAGTAATGATCTATTTATCAAATTGCGAGATGATCGAGTAGGCATCGATATGGTTGAGTTACGGTCGCGAAAGGGCCATGCATACTCGTGTAGGGGTCGGGTGTCGTCGAGTAAGCTTCAAGAAGAATTCGTGTATATATACAAGCCTTTTGGTCGAGCTTGGTCGGGATAAATCGGGGAATTTATGAAATCAAGTTGATCGGATCCAATCGGGAACCCTCGGCGATTCTACGGATTAGACCTCGGGAATAATAAGGGCGCTGCTACGAAAGTGCGTCATTTCGCACGTGAGTTTGTATGACGTCACAAGTACCAATGATCCTTCTAAGGATGACGATGCATATGTACAAAATGGAGGAAAGACTAAAAGTGGACATCTTAAACTTTAATAACAAAACGCAGTATGTTACAAAATGTGATTTTCTTCAAGCGTATTAAATAACCGAAGTAACACTAGAAACCGAATTACTTAAAAAATGACCCAAAATTACTACACTTACGTCCGAGGTACTTTCTAGTTTACGGAAAAGTCCGAGCGATGTTCCGAATTGATCAAATCAGCAGTGGGGCCCTAGCATTAATTAGAATACTAATTTTGGTATAGTAATTATATATGCATGCATTATCGTTTTTTCACGACGAGGCTTTGACAGAAACGAAAACAACCTTACAAATTACGCAGCGGTAAAATTACACCCTGCAAGGTCAAAATATCGGTAAACACATCTCAAATTTCTATGCTCTTGTTTAGATTTTAAATATTTGAGCCTCATATCTGTCTTTATTCATAGAATAATCTTTTTGTCCTTTTTTTCCAATATAATATGTACACACGAGAATGGCCTAAAACATGTAATTATATTATCAGTTATACGGTTTCTTGCCGGGGTATATGACGATTTATTCCCGGCTGGAAAAAATGATGTCACCCGAGCCCTAGGCGAGGGTTGACATCATTATTACTGCCGAGAATAAATCGTCATATACCCAGGCAAGAAACCGTATTACGAATTTATCATACTTCAAAGTTTAAGGGCTTTATATTTGTCTTTTGCCTATTTAAGGCGTTGGTATGAACCGATTTCTTTATAAAGCACTAAAATCCTTAATGCGCCCCTATAAAAAATGAACATGTACAAAGTGACGTCATTTAAAGCTGTGACGTCACACTTCTACACTCTGCGATGTTGTGATATGAAAGCGGTTCTTGGCTGAACCTGCGAGAATCTTTGCACTTTAATTGGACAGATTTGTAAAAAAATTAAGGTATTTATTGACATCTTTATCATTTCTTATTTTCACATTATTAACTGATATGCTTTTCAACTGTAGCCTAATGTGTATATTCGGGTCGTTTTATCAGCGAAGCGAGAGAATCATGGCTGCCATAACCGTTTCGATTTTTTGTCTATGTTAGAAGTTATACCGGAGCGGCCGTAGCTATCAATGTTTGTCAAGTCAGCATTAACCAATGAAAATGCTAGATTTTTCTTTACAGTATAATAAAGATATATGCCAGTTGGACAAAGATTTAGTACTTCGGCAAAGCAGTCGCCCTAATCCGGGATGTAAAATTTAAATATTTACACATGAGAATACAGCTAAAAACATCGTGAAATTGAAACTCATTCCGATCAAAATCATTCTAATTCATTCACTCAGCGCTCCACTCATTCATTCATAAATCTCACTCAAATCGATCATAAACGCTCAAAAATCATTAGAAAACATTTCAAAATCGTTCAAGACTTTCAACAATAAATTCAAATAGATCTATTTATTCTACGATTTATTATCTGCTGTGGAATTTGAAGTGCCTGATTGTTCCACGAAGACGTACAAGCAGTAAAAAACGTATATTTTATTAAAGGGAGGTAATTAATATCGCTAATTTTGTTCATCTTGAACAAAATCAGCAACATTGGATTACCTCCCTTTAATTTCACTCAAAACTCGCTCCACACACTCATTCAATTCCATTCCTTAATCATTCAAAAATCATTCACCCTGTCAATTTCACGATGTTATTAACTGTAGCCTCAATTACATGTAATTATATATTATATATATTTTGATTGGAATTAAGGTGGAAATTTTGCTTTCCGATGAATGAGCTCTATGCGTTCCCTGAAGACTAAATAATGATAATTAGATAATAACATAAAAGAAAAGAAAAAGTAATGGTTCGACAATATGCGAGTTGACGAACAACAACATCTACAATATCAACAACAACAATCTATGAGATGTACGAAAAATACGCATAAAATACTTGTTCAGGTTGTTTGTGAATTTGTCCGTTTATCCTTTGATATTTCGCGAAGCTTTTGAATAACTTCACAGAGTCTTTATTTCGCATGTACATGTAGGTTGCTTATTTAAAAAAAAGATACATGAATCTGGTCAAGAAGAGACCCTCCGGTAACAATGTTTTGATGGGCTGTAATCACACAAATATATCTATAATAGGATATTCTGCGTAATTAATGAACTGGCAGGGCGGGGCTAAGCCGTGACGTAATTCGGCGAGTTTACATTTCAGTAGTGTTGGTTCTTTCAAATTTTAGTCGGCAATCATCGTTAACGCGTGCAAATAACTGTATCCTAAAACCTAAAGTATTCACCTGCTTTTAGAGAGTGAACACATTTCATCGTTTGGTTACCAAGGCCTCGTAACTTCAGCTTGATTAAGCTGAAGTTACGAGGAATTGGTTACCAATCTACGATTTAAGGCCTTGAGTTATCTATGTCGGCTGTCTTTAGAAGTAGGTTATTTTAGATAAAAGCTGATTTCCCCTAACCTTAAGTGCAACGACCCGTTACTTAGGCTCAGCCCTGCCAGGGCATTAATCATGGATAATATATACAGTTAACATCATCGTCAAATTGACAAAAAGGATGATTTGGGAATGATTTTGGAATGAAATTGAATTAGTATTTTGAGTGAATTACCGGGGAGATAATACAATATCGCAAATTTTGTTCAGGATAAATAGAATTGGCGATATTTCTTAACTCCCTTTAATAAGATATGCATACATGTTTATAAATGGCTTCCTATTTCACAAAGAACGCGATTTTTTCTAGCTTCATGTTTTTTGAATGATGATGTTGATTCTATCTTTGTCAGTATGTATAGGGCGTTTTTAGATGGTTTGAGTGAGTGCTTCGAATAAATGAATGGAGCGCTAAGCGAGTGATTTGGAATGTTTCGATTGAGATGAATGTCAATTTCACGATGTTGTTTACTGTACAACCGACTGAAATAGCTCAGTTGGTCGAGTACTCGCCTTATAAGCTAGTGACCACAGTTTCGAGCCGAGGACTAGCTGCGTGTTTTTCTTACACGCGTGACATTTCGCGCCAACCGTTGACTGTGACTGCGTTGATTGTATTGCAGTTATTGCATTATTTGACATAAGAGCTTTGTATAATGTCGGTGCTTTGTAATTCGAGGACGAATTTCAAGCGGTAGCAACCCGGCTATCTCAGTCGGTATAGTTTTAAGATTAAGAAAGAAGTTGTATTTCGTATAAATAAATACATACAAAAAAGAGGTTTTTCAAGGAAGAAAAAATACAACAGATTTTAAACGCTGGGTGGCATAATTTAAATATCGAGCGTGCTGATATCTTATTTTGTCTATCATTTTGGGCTTTATTGACGTATGTCTACGAATAAAAATTGAAGAGTTTAAGTGTTTCGTATGCTTGCGCATACAGTTTTCCGTTTACTTATAGCAAAAAAATTGCCATTTTGACACCACTGTCCAAAGGCAAGCGAGCTCTTCGTGCGCCCATCCGTGCGTGCGTCCGTACATGCGTCCGTGCGTGCATGAACGTTTTCTTTGAATACCTCCCAAATCAATGAGCGGGTTTGAACGAAAGTTGGAAGAAATGTTCCTAGGGTGACTCTTAAATTGTTAACGAAATTTCTATTGACACCCAAGTATTGACGTAGTAGGGCGGGGCTTATTTCACTATACAATATTTAATTTTTTTTCCTCCTAAACCCTTGGGCCCATTTTAAAGGAACTTGGCAAGCATGTTTCTTCGATGATCCTTTACTTAATTTGTAAAGGAATTTTGATTGCCCCCCCCCCCCCCCCCCCCCATAAATTATTGGCGTGGCAGGGCAGGGCTTTTTGTCACCATAAAATGCTTATAAAAAACCTTTCACCTATCAAACCAGAGAAATTTTGATTGACTCCCAAAAATGGGCGTGGCAGGGGGGGGGGCTTTTTTACCTTAAAAAATCTTCTACTCCAAAACCATTGGGCCCATTTCAATGAGACTTGACATGGATGATCCTTAGATGAATCTTTAGTTAAAACTAAAAAGAAATTCACTTTCATCCCGAAATCCATCAAAAGTTATTCACTTTATCATTTTCACATGTTGTTAAATGTACATGTTCTATAAAAAGATTTCTTTAACCCATCAAATGCTTTAAAATTCAAGTCGCGGGATTTTTCGTGCAAATTTCAGAGCAATTTGAATGTAGTTGTCGATCTTCTTTAGCATTTTACAGTTATTTACATCGTGAAGTTTACATTCATGTCAATCAATACCATTCTAAATCGCTCACTAAGCGATCCATTCATTCACTCATTAATTCTTAACACTCACCCAAACCACTCTAAAACGCTGAAAATGAATAAAAAATAAATTCAACAGTTACACTCAAAATGAAAGTAAATAGAAATAAATCGCGATTTCACTAACTGACAGCATGCCCACTGGGTTTTCATTTTGGGGGTACATGTACCCTCTAAGTTTAAAATTGAGGGTACAAAGAAAAATCTAGGGGCACATCGAACCCTTTACATTTAGAATTAAGGGTACACAATATGAATCTTATGAAAAATGCTCTATATATTACTAGTTAGAGTAAAACTGATTATGGCCCAAAAGATCTACATCTGAGCATCTAAAGAGAGTTTAACAATGGAATTACCATTACTCTAAAGTACATTGTACTCATAAGTAAATGCAATTGCTACATAACTTTCTGTTCACAACCATTTTAGTTGCAATTGTAAGCCCCTCTAATTTTTGCAAGTTAATTTAAAAAAAATGAAGACATTAGTTTCTTAAAATTAACATAAAACTGATAATCAGGCATAAAAACCAGATTCCCTTTCATTCAAAGCATTCACGTAATGGTCATTATCTTTCTACGTCAATCAATTATTCTTTACGTGCTTGCACGTCTGGCCTATAAACCTGTACGTGAATTGATGTATTTCTACGTGAAATACGTACTGTAGTACGTGAATGGGCACTCTGTGACATAATTAAAATTGCAAGCGTTCTTGGTTCTTGAAGAAAAAGTGAGATATTTAAAGACTTTGTATACATATTTTATTAAAGGGGGGTAATAAATATCGCTAATTTTGTTCATCCTGAACAAAATAAGCCGTATTACCATTTTGATGTTTGTAAATTTTAAAGGAAGGGTTTTTGCATATTTAGAACAACTTATTAATATCATCTTTTATGTTAAATCATTAAAATGAGTATTAAAACAAAATTACGACTTTAATCTCAATTTGAACTTTGAGCAAATTTTGAATTGAGAATGAGAAATGTTATATAACCTCGAGCCCTGAATCGAAACATAGTATCAGTGTGCAATCAAAACCGTGTAGCTAAAGCATGAAGAATCTGCGAGGCTTTGAACGTCAATTTGCTTGATGACACTATCTTTAAGATGGTTCAATCCCATTATTAAGGCCCGCTTCCATAAAATGGAAAAAAAAAAAAAAAAAACTAGCACAAAACGGACAAGGCGGACAAGCAAAATTCCCATCCGTTCTCGCAAGCTATATATAAACAACCGACAATAGTGACTATCAAACAGAGGACCCAAGGGTTAAGTAAAAACCATCTTGCAATACATCTCGATCAAAAACATTCTAAATCGCTCACTCAGTGATCCATTCATCCCAAACACTCACTAAAACCCTTCAAAAACGCTCCAAAACGATTAAAAAGGTAATATCAACAAATACATAACAACTATATACAGGTTAAAAAAAAACAAAAAAAAAAAAAACAAACAAACAAAAATGATAAAACAAGAAATGATTGACATAATTGAAATTCCAAGCCTCTTATTAGCTCATACGAAATAGGAAGCTATTTATATTACTTGTATTCATATCTTTTTAAGGTACCCCGACACAATCAGGCACTTGTTCCAATCTTTATTGAATAAATATATTTCGAAGACGGCACCTTTGCGATTGTTTATCAAAAAATCCACATATTTTTCCATGCATTTTTCGAAGAAAATGGGAATATTTGAAAATACCTTTTTTTCTTGGTCAATTCCAAGAGAAGGACGATAAGAAGCTGACTGGTGACCTTAATTGTTAGTGAGTTGGTATACATGATTCATTGAATACAAAGAATTGTAAAATTTTTTGAAAAGTAACATTTACAAGAAGAAAACGCAGGGAAAAAAACGTTCCCGAAAAATACCCCCTTATTCATCGAAATTTAGTTTTTATTTTAAACTGAACAAAAAACATACACCTAAATTAAATATAGTTAAGTAATATGTTTGAAATTAGTTTAACATTAGAAGATTTAGAAAAGGTAGAATAAAGTAGGTGTATCCAGGTATTTTAGGCCACTGTGCTTTCCATAAAACCACTAACCCTCCTAATTCAGGCGCTCACCTATTTTCGTATACTGTAAATAAATATCCCTGAGACAAGAGTTTAATGGTATTTGCTATTAAGGTAATGGAACCGTAATAGTTTCCCAACGTCTCGGAAGTAATGAACTTTAACGGTGTTAACCGAGGTTTCCTAATGGTTTTCATTAGGAAACTTCGGTCAACATTATGAAAGATCAAGTGTTCCGAAATGTTGCGGAACTGTTACGGTTTCACTACCTTAAACCAAACAGGTAACTCATTAGTATTTATGTAACTACTACATTGTATTAAAGTATCAATTACTGATAATCCAGGCACGAAGGAAGTAATTTATGTGGATAGGTGGGTTAGATGAGGACTTGTTCCTTTTAGGTTTTTCTTTCATTACAAGACAAAATACAATGCCGATTTCTGCATCTGTTATCATAATAGAGAAGGAAGGGGGCTTTTTCTTCTATTCTTTTACAAAGGAAAAAGCATATGCAAAAAATAAATACATGTAAATATTTATAATCAGCCCAATCATCCTGTATATCAGTCATAAGATGATACAATTCAGGCGACAAACGTTTAGCGTCCATGGCAAACTAAATTTCTAAGTGTCATTTGTTGAATATTCAATAAAATTGAGTCAAATGACAAAAAGTAGTTAAAAGGTAACGCAATGGCATAGAAAGTCGGGCTATAACATTAATTAAAAAAAAAGAAAAAAAATGCTTGCAACAAGAGTCTTCCCACTTTCAAACAAAATATCCCGATTTTTCAAAACGTACGCTATATAGTAAATAAAATGTCGCCATTTTAGCATCCATGGCATTTTTGCCTACCAAGTTTTATCCCAATGACCCGGTCGGAACAAGAACTTGTAACGTTGGAAAGAAAAAAATTGCCATTGACTCTAAATTGCACAATTTTCATGAGGGTTTCCAATTTTATAACCAAGTGATTTTAACCTCAATAGTAAACAATGTTCATTTTATTGCAACATGAATACAAAACAAAATAATAATAATATTAGAATATCAAAACGCACGAAACCTTTTATATAAATATTAGCGAAAACAACGCACTTTTATAAACTGGGGAGGTAATAAGTTTTCGTTACTTTTGCTTATTTCAATTGGTATCTGATAGCCTTAATTAAGGGAGATATTGATATCTTTAATTTCGTTCATCCTGAACAAAATTAGCGATTTTTTCTTCTCTTTCATTAGCCCAAAACCCAATCACCGCACTCATTCAATTTCATTGTAAAAACATTCCAAAAGCATTCACCTTTACAATTACACGTTGCTGTTAAATATAGATCCCCGGCCGAATTGAATATCTCCAAGTTATTTGTCTCAAAGCAATCTGACATTTTCGCAATTGAGGATGTATCGAATTGAAAATTTGTTTTCGAAGGGATAGATAAGCAATCTTTAGTGATTTCATTCGGTACATATAAGTTATCGTAAACCTAGGTGGTATGAACTGTTTGGGACCTGAAAGGGACGTCACGGTTGTACCAATGATTCCAAATGATTCTATGATTAGCTGTCCACGCGGCCGCGATATAACATAATTGCGAAATTGACGTTTAAACCGACCCTACTTTCTACGTTTAAAAGGTTAATAATGCCATTTGAGGAGTTCTACATTGTTTTGGCCAGTGTCGTTTACCTGCGTATAGTCAATAAGTATCGGTTCAACAATTTTGTGAGTTTGTTAACCCCATAAAATGTATTTGATAAGTAGGGTCGTTTTAAACATAGTTGTTTTCAGTTTGTCTGTTTGCTCCTAAAAAATTGACAAGAATGATTCTGGAATGATATTGAATTCGTTTGTTGAACGAGTTCTGAATAAAATTTAAGAAAGGTAATCCAATATCGCTAATATTGTTCAATATGAACAAAGTGATTAGCGATATTTATCAAATAGGGGAGAATCATTATAGGGATGAGTGTCTTTTTCACTGCGTTTATTTGGGTATAAAGTGCAATTGCCTTAGCACATGGCAGATAACGCCCGTAGGGCGTTATGATTAAGCCATGTGCTAAGGCAATTGCACTTTATACCCCAATAAACGCAGTGAAAAAGACACTCGTCCCTTATAATTGCAATCATCTAGATCGAAGAAACTATTAAAATACTCAGCCAAACATTAAAGCTTCAAGTCTACTTTCTGCGCGTATAAATTACACGATCTATTTTTAGATCGTGTATTGTTTATCTCGCTATCAAAGTGAAATGTCACAAAGTAAAACAAATGATACACAAATAAAAGACAACATTAAAATTCTTAGAGGTACTTATGGAAAATAAGCTTGCTTCTGCCAAGTTAGTCTGTATTTTTGAACGAAAACGGCGTGGTCGGTCTTCGTTGAGAGGTTTGCTTGAAGGTCTTCGTCGACTCGCTGTTTTCTAAGTTAAGATCGGCTCAGAATCAGAAATTCATGCTTGTTATCGTAAATTCTTTCGAAAATATATTAATTCATAATAGATTGAATAGCAATGTTGCGTTAATGATCGGGAACTAGGTTAATTTGAGGTCCTACAACACAGGACTTACAGATCGAATTTCGGGGGTTTCCCGAAAGACATATCGCATTTTATATAGAAATAAAGTGCAATGGATTTCTCCACGTGATGCGATTTAAACCAATCAGAGTATTTTATTTTATTGGGTTGCAATTATCTAGTTATGTCTGATATGAAAATGTGTTATTGGGCGAGTCCGAAGGCGTTAAAATTTATTAAACAGTGAGATAACGCATAAGAATGAAACATTTTCATATCAGACATAGCCTGTCCTGCATTCAGGATCAACAAACTGTGCAAACAGTTTTCCAATTTTACCCCGCTTTGCTTGCAAGCGCACGTGCAAAGCGGGGTATAATTGGAAAACTGTTTGCATCGATTTGTGATCCCGAACGAAGGGCAGTTGATAATTCTATTTATTACATTCTCTACAACCCCTTTTTTATTCCTTAAATTATTTATTTTGTCATTTTCGATCGTCCTCGCCCCTTGCGAATTTCACTAGTGACGATATCAAAATTTAATTCACGGGGAAAGTCCAAGGTTTTGCTGCCGGAAGTGCAATAATTCGCTTTAATAAAAAAATGCATACATGTTCTATGAATAGCTAGCTTTCTTTGTCTTCACGAGCAAGTCAGACGCTTGCAAATTCAACAAAGTCAATAAGTAATGGATTTTTTTTTGCAATTGCGAGCGTTTCAATGCATTGAATGGAGCGCTGAGTGAGCGATTTAGGACGGATTTGATCAAGGTGAATGTCAATTTTATGATGTAACTAACTGTAGCTTATTCACTGTCGAAATCGAGTTCTGTATTAAGATTTCATCGAGAGCTCATTAGCATATACCTTATATAAATCGCTAATAATTTGCATACCTTATAAAACATGTTTACTTTCAACTCTTACTATGTAACTTGTCAATTAAAAGGGAATAAATTTGTTTACTGTATAAATTAAACATCAATCGTTGTGCTTAAAAGGCAGATGCGAATTAAAATCAATAGGGGCGGGGGAAACAAATACCGCAAATTGATCAGACTTTGTCAGCGAAAATCTAAGATAATGACACTTCAAAAAACATGAATGGGGTTATTCACCTTTCTTTGCTCTTCTGGATACATTGTGTTTAACCCTTTGCTGTTTAATCCCTGCTTTTTACGTGCCTTTAATTTCATGATTGAGAAAACATTGTGAAAAAAGAAGAAATTGCTTCTGACAAGCAATTTCTTCTTTTTCCACAATATTTTGTACCCTACTGAATGTTTTTTTTCAAACTAAATCCACTTTTAATTTTCGTCTGCAAAACCTTTGAATTTGGACAGGTCCAAAATTTTGTAAAACAGGAAAGTGTTAAGGGGAGCTCTTGTGATAACCATTTTCTGTCATGCGTCGTCCATCGGTCGACATCCGATTTTTTTTAAACATCTCCAGTAACCACTGGGTCGATTTTTAATAAATTTGGCAGAATTCATTCAAAATGTCAAAGACTATGTCACTTGGATACAAATTTCTTCTAAAGTAAGTCTTTCACATTAAAATTCTATCCATGCTTCGTTTTGCTCTACAGATTTGAAAAAAAAAGAATATTGCTCAAAACATAAGAAAAACCAAACAGGCATGTACAATAAATTCAAGTGTAGCGATATTTACGATATTTTACTTATGAATCCGGGCGGTATTATACTAAGGTCCTCGCAAGATCACCATATGAGACTGTACAGCTGAAATACATCAAATCACAAGGTTTCCGTACAATGATCTTTTTTTTTTTTTTTTTTTTTTCTGATTTCTTTAAAAAATCGGTTACTTTTACAAACTGTCGTAAACTGCCACAACATCAAAACGGGATAGTTTACGGAGAAGCTCTAAAAGTTAGTAGTTTATTATCTTTTTATCTTATAACTATACACATATCCGTGTGTTAACATCCCGTATGATATTTTTTATGATATCACATAGTTATTTTTAGAACAATGATATAATGCGGTTATTCTTAGAAACTTGCATTTCAGTTTGACACATCGACAAAAACAAGGCAAATAGAGGTTATAAGATAAATATAATACGTACTAAGTGTATTGTATGAAAAAATATCTAACTCGGTTGTGAGAATTGATAATTGTCTCGGCAGAGCCTCGACAATGATCAATTCTCCCGTGCTCGTTAGGTATTTTTTTTTCATACAAAACACTAAGTACGTATTATTTCTATCTATCTTTGAAAAGAGATAGACTATATTTTGATATTCAACAAGTATGGCTTAATTTAATTCCAAAATAGTTAAGGACAAAGAAGCAGGGAAGCCTAAGTTCAGCCTGCACGTCTGTGAAGGCTGATCTTAGTCTATACTTTCTGCAGAAGCTGTGTGAACAACATGAGCAGAATAAAGATGCACGTGCAATGTGAAAGTAAGATGAAATAAAGATCTACTATTGTTTAAATAAGTAATTGAATATTTCAATTTCATAACACAGACCCTTTAATTCCCTTTTGATTTCGTAAATTTTCTTCTAAATTATTTAACGGCAATATCCTTCCGCATTGATTCAATTTAAAGTCGACGCTAGCACAAAAAGAAATTTCATGTGGAATAGGCTAAGATTAGACCGCAAAAAAATGAGGTCTGATCTTTGTCCATACTTCTTGTTCGTACAGTGTATTTGGAACATACCGGGCTCAACTTGACCAAGGGTGATAAGGAAACCACCTTTAGAAGACGGTGTTTTATAAAATCATCGAAACAATGCTATTTTCTGAATATATAACGGATTATCGTTTGTATCAGTGGAAGATTTATCTTTCACAGAATCAATGCCAAAAGCATTATTTTCATGATTGAAAAAAGATTTGACTTTCTTACACGAAAAGCAAACGATTGTTCTATATTTCTTTAAAGCACAAAGACGAAATGTGAAATTTTTGAATATGTTTAAAGCCCAACATTTTGCATGGGATTGTAAGGCAATGTCATGAAGTAATATGATTTATAGATCCCGCTTTAATAACGCCAATAATGGTGAGATAAATTAACGCAATGTACAATCTTGTGCTTATTTTACTGGTTAGGTGATAAGATTACCAAGTTATAAAATATCGATATTTCTCGATAAACCACCAATCAAAAGCATGAAAGAAAATGAATTAAATAGAGGATAATCGTTTGTTTAAATGTAAGATCGATTTATATTTCATTGAGTGAACAACAGAAGCTATATTTTCACGAGTGGCAGAGCCACGAGTGAAAATATAGCTTTTGGTGTTGACGATATGAAATATTTATCGATCTAACTCGAAAAACAAACGATTATTCTATTTCTTTAATGCAAAAATGAGACAAAATGTGAAATTTCTAGGACATAGGACATTCTTAAAGCGCGTCATTTTGCACGTGATTGCCATGCAACGTTCATTGTGACGTCACTTATTCCGCCCCGTATAGATGACGTCAGATAGGGTGAAATGCACAAAAGCAGGGTATAAAATTTTGATAATTCCACTGCTTTTGCGGTGAGTTTATCAAGTGATAATCTACCGTTATTTCTCGATAAACCACCAAAAAGCATTAAAGAAAGGTTATTTATTACTTTTTACCAATGCAAATCTGTGCGAGATTTTCACAGAATCTGATATATTCAAGTCTACATCAGGATGGATCGTTCATCGAATGTCTCAGGAGGAAAACCTAGCTCGACACTTTATTTTAACACATCATCTGTTTTAACTAGAAATACTGTGCATAATCATAAAGATTTTCGTAGACGACATAAATATGAAATCGACGGTAATAATCGAAGAAATAGTCTTATTCTTTTTGCGGAAAAAAAGGCAGATCTGAATTTACCTGTCGTCGACGGCCTACTTAGACCAAGTAACTTTACAGCAGTAGCTACAAGAGGTTGTCTATAGTTAAGAACATCGTGTAATTAAAAAGAATGTAGACGATTTTGGAACGAATTTGAATGGGCGGGTAGAACGAGTTTTGTATGAAGTCAAAGGGAGGTAATTTGATATCGATAATTCCGTCTAATTACTTTTCCATCCATAAAATCTATGGAGTTTTTTTTGTCTGTTAGTTCCTACGCTCTTAAATCTCCACCAGCTAATAAAAATCATGTAATGATTTAATCGGTGTGAATGAAATGATGATCGTATTGAATAATTTCGAAGAGCCTTTTAACAATTTACTGAGCGTTTTAGAGTGACTGAGATGAGTGTTTTGAAATCCAAGAATGGAGTGGAGAATGGGTGTTTTAGAATGGGTACAGTTGGGATGATTGTCAATTTTACGATTTTAACTGTATACTTAGCCCGCTTAAACAGATAAATCAAGTTCCCCTTTCAAAGGGAGGTAATCCGATTAATTAGAATGATAGTTTTGACACACTAGTTACTGGCCTTTATGATATATCAGATATCGGGGCCCAAAATTATGAAAACTTTTCTCAGGCTCAACTGATAATTATGTCAAATTTCAAATTGAGATTTAAGCTTTAGTTTTGATGTAACACTATAAAAAATGTATGAATATGTAACATAATATTTATAATTTGTTACAAACAATATATTGATACCATTTTGTATGTTCACATTTTTATTTTATTTCTAAATTTGAAAAGAACAATGAATTAGCATGAACTATAGCGGAACTATACTTTTTCATAATTTGGTTAGGATTAAGCAGGTTTTCTAAATTACACCATGTCTAAGTAAATTCTAATATATCATAAATCAATTCAGACTGTTCTCAAGACTTTTATTAAACTATTTAATCTTTTAGGCATACAATACAGTTAGAAACGCCGTGAAATTAACAAGTTGATTATTTTTTCGAATGAGTTTGGGTGAAATTGAAAGAGTGTGTGTGGAGCGAGTTTTGAATGATTTTCAAGGGGAGTAAAACATCGTCGATAATTTTCTTCCAAAATCATAGAGGATTCGTTTACCTCCCTTTAAATAAAATCTATGCTTTTTTCTGATTTACTGTCTTTACGGTCAAATCAGCCGCTTATAAATAAACACTTATAAAATCTTGCCACCTTTTTATCGACATGATTGAAGTATTCGTCATTTTCAATGATTTCGGGGCCTTTTTTGAATTATTTCGGAGTGTTTTGGTGGTGATTGGAGTGAATGTTTGAAACGAATGATTGAAGCGCTGAGCGAGTGATTTTGAATGGTGTTGATCGAGATGAGTGTCAATTCCACGATATGATTACCTGTAGTGTCTAAGTGTCGAACGTACAGTTATTAACATCGTAAAATTGCCAAGGTGAACGATTTTGGAATTATTTCGGAATGATGTTGAATAAGTGAGAGGAGTGAGTTTTGAGTGAAATTTAAGGGAGGTAATCCAATTTCGTTAATTTTGTTCAGGGTGAACAAAATTAGCGATAAGAATTGCCTCCCTTTGATAGAATATGCACAAAAGTTCTATATATACCATCCTATTTCTTCAAAATCCAACCAGACGCTTGAAATTTCAATTTTGTCAATGCAATCGGGATTTTGTTCTTGCTTTATTCATTTTGAATGTAGTTGTTGATCTCATTTTTTCGCGTAATTTTGAGCGTTTAGGAATGGTTTGATTCAGTCTTTGGAACGAATGAATGGGGCGCTGAGTGAGCGATTTAAAATGATTTAGCTCGGAATGAGTGTCAATTTCACGATGTTTTTAACTGTAGGCCTAGATCCAAGTCTTGTTTTTCGTTCAATCGATAAACGCCAAGTCCGGTTAACTCTTGCGATTTCTCCTTTGGCTGTCAATCTTGCGACTCTTGGTTCGGCAAACTTTCGTCCGACATTTCAAAATAGGAGTTTACGAACTAGTTTGCCTAAATGGGAGAAGCAGCTGGTAGCTGAAATGTTGTGGTTGTACTGGTAAGAAGCGGCAGAAAATCTTTAGTAGATGCACCAGCCCAGGTAAATAACTATAACTAGAACTGTCGCACAGCAGACTACTACCCCATCCTACAGGATATTGTCATTCCATGGCTATTTATCCTGTCAAAAGCTATAAATATTGCCTGTTAAAAGGGGTATGATAAACTTGTTGATATCAGGTCAATTGATCACGTGACAGCTTTATCGTGTCACTTGGTCACGTGGTCGGATCTTCTTTTTGCGGCTATTAGGTCTGAAAAAGTCCTCACTATTTTTTTTCTTTTACATTTGAGTGTCTTTTACTGATATAAAATACTTGACTCGATTCTCATATGTTTTTAAAATCAAATCGGGACAATATTGATGACGTAGTATATGACTGATGACGTAATATTTAAAATTGTGGCGAAGCTTATCTCGGTGTTTACATTCGACCTCGAAAACTCTCAGCATTTTAAAACATTTATCTGAATGGATTTAACGCAGAAAAATTCGACCGAGGAGGATTTCGGAGATAGTAGCCTTGCATCTGATCTCAATCTATGTCCATCCTCTGATTTAGAGCAAGGAAGGCATTGATCTAAGATTTGCTTTTCTAGGACGTTTGAGATTGCGAAAATCACCCCGTTCATTTCTTCTTAATCGTTAAGGAATGTACGTAATACCCAAGTTTTCTTTTGTTGAATATTTTCTTTCTACAGTATTAGAAATCCTCTCAAATATCGAGTTCTTTAGCCGAAAGCGATCACCCACCTCTTCCACCTATTCACCCTTATGATGGGGACTCGCCGAGTATCGGAATTGTCAGATTTAATTTTCGTAAATGAATAACAAATAGCTTTGAAAAAAGATATTAAAAAAAAAAAGATTGTAGGGCCTAACAGGATAAATAGAATAGATGATAGGTGACTTGAGATGGAAAAGTTTATCGGGCTCGGCTGCGGAATTTATCCGGTTCGCCTCCGGCTCACCAGATAAATTCCTATGCCTTGCCCGATAAACTTTCCATCTCAAGTCACCAACCATGTATTCTCTATTTCCAAGTATAAGTGATTTCAGTGCATCATCTAGATCTATTTGCAACATGATAACAACAACTGAGAAAAATTTACAAGACTAAGACAAGGGAGATAATTTGGCAACAACTAAATGCAATATTGTAGGTAAAATGCTCCTAATAATAACAAAAATTGAACATAAGAACAACTGCAATATTTCAACAAAGACGAAAAATAATTAATAAAAAAATCATATTAGATGCTTAGTTTGGTATATAGTGACAATTGTTTGATTGGAAACTAACCCGACAGGGATAAACAATAGAAAGTATTACATTACATTTTACAGGACTTAACGAAATAAAATGCAAAAAAGAATTTTACATATATTTAGAAAGTCTCTCAATTTTCTCAATGCAAGAAATCTAAAAACTTGAAGATACATACGCCTACAAAAAATTATTTATTATTAGTTGATGTAAGGGATTTTTTTATTTAGTTTGAGCTGAAAAAAGCTTAGAAAAAAAACAAAAACAAAAAAAAAACCCCGAATTGTGTGGAAATACTAAAAACCTGGTCATATTCGTGTATGAATCCGCTTTACGTATCATAACAGTGAGAACGTGAATGTCAAAAAACATTCTCTTCATCTCTTGATTATATTACATAATACTCCTAATTTCATCCTTGCATTATATAGGATGAATTCTGTTTGGAATGTCTGTAAACATAAGTTTTTTGATTATCAAGAACATGTCAGCTCCTTCTGGTTGTAATTGTTTATCTTTTTAAAACCATTTCTAATAGCATTGTCGGGTTGTAATTATATGCTTAATATCTATCTTTTTATTACTAAGTTCTATGGAAATAATTTAGTAATTAATTCAGAAAAAAAGTGACAAGGTTACTGCACCGTTGAATTTCAAACTATTACATAAACGGAACACAATTCAATTTAAATAACTCAAGAGATTCCATAACTTAAAAGTTAACAACATCGTGAAATTGACAAGATGGTTGAGTTTCGAATGAAATTAGATAAATGTGTGGAGCGTGTTTTGAGTGAAATTAAAGGGAAGTTATCCATAATCGCTAATTTTGTACAAGATGAAAAGATAGCGATATTTATAACCCATTAGTGAAAATGCATATATTTGCAATGAATAGTTTTCTTTGTCTTCACGAACGCATAATACGCTACCTAATTCATTTTGTTTGTGAAATGGTGGATTATATCTACCGTTTTTTATTAGAGATTATCCACTTAGGTGGACTTCGGACATCGGACGTCTGACTTCGGACTAAGAGGGGTCGTCTCAAAACGAAAGAAACTATTTTCGTTGATACATCATGATTGTATAAAAGGATGACGTTTCTGATCATATCTTTAAGTGTGAATCGTTAGTATGGAGGCATAAAAACCTGTTAAATTTCGGACATGCACGTTGTTTTATCATTTCAAATGTGGGCGCATCTATCTTAGTAAACTTCGTGCTGCAACGTGGACATACCAGTTTGTCTCTCCATCTATCCGTCAGCTAATGTACATGTTAACTCATTTTTTCTTGAGTACTTTAAATGTAAAATTTGATATGCAGCTGATCTTTTTTTAAGAGACAACTGGAAGTGGTCATTTCATTCAAGAGCACTGTCATAAATTTGACCTTTATCTCAAAACCTTGTATTGCCTAGCAACCTGTTATACTTGAAAGCGCTTGCGTTGCATTCCACATAGGTTGCTCGCTAAAAAACGGTTCGAAACCGTGCGCGACGAGCGCATATTGGTATTTGGTGAACCGAACGTAGCACAGCAAATACCCTCTAAAAACATTCGATATTTACAATATTTTAAAACGAATGATTATTGTTTTTTATCAATCCCTTTTTAATGGAAAAGAACAGTTTTAAAATAATCAAAATTATAAAGTTTATAAACCTACTGTATCAAATCGCATTTGGAGATTATTTTACATAATTTTAATAACCTGTATTCGACAAGACTGTCCTGTATACTTTAAATAAGGTTTTCTTAAATGGGGTTTTACGCCGCTTTTAACAATCGTTCAGTTATATCGCGACGGCTGGAGCAATAACAATGGATTCCTGGTATTTCTTACAACAGTACCACCATCACATCCTTTTCTCCAGCTGCTATCCTACATAGGTCTAGGTTTAACAACCCATTGGTATAAGACAAATAGTCGGACATAATGAGTGTCGCAGTCGGGGATCGAATCCGAGACCTCTAGATTGACAGTCCGACGCGCTACCAACTGCGCTATGGCGGCCGCCAACTTTCAATTCGGAAATAATGTACTAGATAATGATCTTTCTGCTTTTGTCAGTCTACTGAGGCGATTTTTTTAAAAAAGAAAATAGAGTAATCGTTAAAGCCATGTCGATGTCGATGCTTGCGTTTTCAATCCGCAACGTGTAAAGAATTTTTTCAATGGTATCTCTGAAGGCAAAAGTTTAAACCTCGAATAAATATTGACTGTCTAAAGAATAATTCTTAAATTTGATTTGGCGATATCATTAACTTACTTTTGCTACAAATGTTTACCTTATCTTTGTCTGAGATTTTTTCAGCAATCAATTGTTTAAAAAGGGTAGGAAAAAAGAAGGAATTTAGTCAGTTTTGATTGAGAAATAAGCATCAAACAAACATGATAGAAGGCATCTTCAGGATAATCTCAATACAGAGCTTTTAAAGAAACTTACGATGCATGTTGAAAAAAGCTTAGAGCACATGAGAATTAAGTGTAAACCCAATAGAGCATTTGGCAAGAATAACAAATTTCTTTATTGCTTTCAGTGTTTTATCAAGAAATAACGGTAGATAATTAAATAAAAATCCCATCCGCAAACCAGTACAAATGATAAAAATAAAATATATATATATATACTCTGCTTTCGTTCATTTCACTCTGTTTGAAGTATTTGATCACAGCCCAATAAACAAATTTAGATGACTTCAAGATGACGTTGCATTGTAATCACAAACAAAATGACACGCTTTAAGAATTTGTCATTAAATTTTCACATGTCAAATCATAGAAATAGAGTAATCGTTTGTTTTTCGGGTAAGATAAATTAATAATTCAATTCGTGACAAACAAAAGCTATAATTTCACTCGTGGCTCCGCCACTTCTAAAAATGTATCTTTTGTTGTTCACCCAAAGAAATATAGATCGACACTGAAAGAAAAAAAAACGACTTTCCTCTATGTTGTTGGATTTTTCATGCGTCGGCCGAACATCGGCAATATTTGGACGAGACAGGTATTGAATACCGGTTCAAATAAGCGAGTGATCGAATAGCCATCGATACGCCGGCGAGTCGTCGGTGAGTCGTCCTTAATTTGACGGAAGTCAAATGTCAAATCCAGTAAAAAGTAAGTCTCCGATAGAACAAAACCGACAGGTCTACGGCAGATGACCGATTGTAGCCCTGCCGCTCGCCAGCGATTAGTGGTCGATACAGTTTAGACACCCAGTCGGGAACCATGGGCAATTTTAATTTCGCAAAAGTTCAAGTAATGATACGAATTTTTCGACACCCACGTCTCTTACAGACTTGTCGGTAGATTCTATAAAGTAGAAACGCCTCACCGATCTAACAAAATTACGTTACCGTGATTGAATCGGCTGGTGCACTGTTGACTTGCAGACTCTATCACCGAAAACATCGCCGAAGTGATTTTTTGACACTATCTTTAATATAACACCTACTCCATTAAAAAGAATAGCTAGAGAAGAAAAAAAATGTGCCAATCTCAGTCTTTGCTGGTTCGAAGGATGGCTTATTGAAACTTGTTTTTGTTGAGCATATTTTATGAATCTAGAAAAAAGCGTTCTCTTTTTGCCGTAAATTCATTCGCACAGGCCACTTTTAAGCTGACTTTTGCTGGATCTGATCTCTTGTTCAAGCATTTGTTCGAGATCCAAAGACGTTTCCGACCGTTTTGAAATTACTACCCGCTTTATGCATTTGTGTACGTGCTCAAAGTGATAACATTTCTCAAATGTTTCGAGAACGTTTACATCAATTAATATTACGCGTCATTAACATCATAAAATCATAGTACTTTATTGTGAACAAATCGGCGAAAAATCAATACATATACTTGTACATGTACTTATATTAGTAAAGGGTTATAGGTATAAGTTGTTTGTGTATTTTGAGACATCCCCCGATATTTTAGTAAGTCAGATGTCCGATCTCGGAGTTCACCTAAGTCACGGGGGGTGATGTCCATAATCGGAGCCACTGGCTCCGCTTTCAAAATCACGTGTAGAACTTCCGCTCCACGTGCGTCTCCGATTATGTAGATGTAAACATTATATTTTTGGACTAAAAAAATGAGATAGGTGTCGGAACTTCCTCATTTATATCGGATTTTATTCATTAATCATTTTATTAAAAAGTCGAATGCTATTCGACCAGTTATACATTTTGCCACGTTAACGTACTCAAGAACTGTAAAAACGCTCGTTGGTTTTTGTTAAAAATGATTTCTTCTCAGAGCAATCTTTAGCCAGGAAGATCAAAATACGTGGTTTTACCTCCAAAATGCGATATTGTGAACAAGATTAATAACGTATACTATTGTTTTCAGTATGCACGAGTTTAACAAAACAACCACAATACTCTACCTCAATATACTTGCCTACAATATGAGATAAATCAAAGAAAATAGTTTGGTTCCGATTATGTGGATTGGCTCTGATTATGTATCCTGGCTCTGAAGTTGTGGAGTGTCTTATTCTTCTTCCCTAACCTCCTTCGATATGAAGTTTCAGCTGGTTTCATAGTGCGACTTTTGTCGTCATTCCACGACGCATGTTGTCTATGTTACGTCTCACCTCATCGTGTTTACTTTTATTATAAAATTCCGGTGACTAGACAGTCAGCTTCATTTATATTCCTTAGGACATGTACGTACAAGATGATTATGTGGCTATCATTTAGTATTGAATTTGAAAAGAGATAAAGATTTCTACGGAGCCTGCCAGTGGTTTTGGCCTGTCTATTATACTTTGCACGTTAAGCCGTAACGGCAAAAGTAGGCGGTCATGACTGTGACAAATGACGTCCTTTCATAAATAACGTATAATGGATGGTTTTCAATTAAAATTCGAGGAAAAGCAACGAAAATAGTTTATGTTTCGTCAGTCATTTGTAAAATATACAATATTAAGCATGTTATTAAAAGTAAAAAATGTTAACATATTACAGAAATATGATTTTTATCACATTCAATATGCTATACTCGCGAGAGCAGTGATACGGAAACCACTGAATGCAAAATCCTAACCGAAGGGAAACTGTATTGCACGGTTCCCTGATCGTGAAATATTTAAGAAATACTTATAAAATGACATGACGTTCAAAACAAAAAACGCGTCAGTGGGACAATTTTAAGACCAACATTACGATGTTTATTTCCTTTAGTAGAAGAAATATTGATATATATTTTATTATGGATTCTTTAAATATATGGTTTTGTACATAAAGTTGGAATGAAGAGAGCGTAGAAGAGTGTTCAAATATCAACCTGACGTCGCAAAAACGCACGGTTTTAATTTGTATAGGAAACATCTGAAAACTCTAATTCAGATATATCTTTTACTTACACATAAACTAATTTTTAACACAATGTTAGAAACTATTTTTTATTTCAACTTTATGTACAAAAACCGCATAGAATCCATTCATCAATATATTAAGTCATCTCAACAGAAATAAACCGTTTCACAGAAAAATCACACACTTTCCGTGTACAATGTTTATGGAGACAAACGATACCGCCAATAAAATGTCGCACTATACAATATTTTTTGCATTTTGATTATCTAAAGAATTTTACTTTAATGCTTTATACATTTTGTTTAAAAATCCTACATAGTTATTCAATTTCGTTCTTTTTTTCTTGAAACGAAAACGTTTTCAAACGCGATTATTTTTTAGGGTAGACCTTTAGCCTATTTCTTAACGATCTACGAAAAATGTTTAAATTTCATATTTGATTAAAAAATATCTTGTATTACCTAACAATTTTGAGTTTTTAAAACAACACATTTTGCTCTATGTAAGAACAAGCATTTTCTTTGTTTCAAAATTTTCTATAAAATGACGACTCGGACATCATGAAGCTAATGGATCGTATATTGATTAAATCATAATGGTCACATACATGTATTTTGATCTATTATGATACATTGTACGTATTTTCGCCCTTGTATATGATCCGTTATGCTAAATGTCAAATTTGTATACATATGTAATTCTGTTAAAATCCTAACGCCGCATTTATAAAACGCACCCGTGTACCGCAAAATCGACCGGGACATTTCTAAGTACTTGATTTCATTGTTTTAAATATTTTTTAATTTCAATGAATTTAGATAAATTCCTTTCCGATTATAAAGTTGACAAATATCAAATCCTAAGATGAAGTTGTTAATTCTGACATTAATATAGGGTTAATTCACGTTTTTGAGGGCGTTAACATTTGCAGAGACCCGAAAAATGGTTTAACGCCCGAGTGCGAAGCACGCGAGCGTCAAAGCATTTTGAGGGTCTCTGCAAATGTCATCGCCTAAAAAAACGTTAATTGACGCTATTATTGCATAAAAAGAAAGACTATAGTATCTATTTTAACAAAAATTGTAAATTCATTCGTAGGAACTAGCTGTAAAACTATCACCAAAACCGATAATGTGTCGAAAAACTTGCTTTATGCAATCCGCCGTCACATTTGTTTAAACCGGCGTTGCTTGGTAAATCAATGACGTCATAAAAATTAACGCGGGAATAGAATCGACGTTTTTATTTATGCTATATATTAATGTGAACAAAGGAACTGATACAGTGTATAGGCTCCAGGGTTCGATTCCCGACGACGGTACGCATTCTTTCCGATTATTTGTCTCTCACCAATGGGTTGATAATTGTAGACCTATGTGAGATAGCAGCTGTAGGCAAGGAAAGGATGTGATGCTTGTACTGGAGAGAGAAATACCAGGAATCCATTGTTAGGTGCTCCAGTCACCGCGATATAACTGAAAAAATGTTGAAAGCGGCGTAAAACCCAATTCAACAGTGTATAGGCCTAGACCTAGGATATTGAAGTAAAAAAAAAAAAAAAAAAAAAAAAAAAAAACCCGGGCGTTAACGGCACGTGAATTTACCTATTAATACACGTTTTCTCCCTTTAACGCTCTGGTTTTGTCGGTTAACGTATGCCAATGATGATCCGAAAACGTACATTTTATGCAATAATCGGAATTTAAACATATGCTAAAAACTTTCCGAAAATTCCGAACTAAATGGTACGAAAGACACAAAAAACGGACGTTTTAAGGATCATTGCATACTTTTTTGTAGAATATATAAAACGGATTTCTTAAAACTTTGAATCCGAGCGCGAACTTTGTGACAATTTGTTTGATACCACTCGCTATATTACCTGATTAAATTTCATGGAATTATCGACGTTGAAAGAGCCACAGTAGTGACGCTGTTATAACAGGAACGATAAACGTGCGAATTATGATAATCATGGCAAACTATTGGCAGGTTCCGTAGACATTTTGATCTCTTTTCAAATTCTATTCTAAATGATAGTCATATAATTCTCTTGCACGCCTACGGTTTTAAGTAAAATTAATGTAGCTGACTGTCTAGTCACCGGAATTTTATAATAAAAGTAAACACGATGAGGTGAGACGTAACATAGACAACATGCGCCGTGGAATGACGACAAAAGTCGCACCATGAAACCAGCAGAAACTTCATATCGAAGGAGGTTAGGGAAGAAGAATAAGACACTCCACAACTTCAGAGCCAGGATACATAATCGGAACCAAACTATTTTCTTTGATTTATCTCATATTGTAGGCAAGTATATTGGGGTAGAGCATTGTGGTTGTTTTGATAAACTCGTGCATACTGAAAACCATAGAATACGTTATTAATCTTGTCCAGAATATTGCATTTTGGAGGTAAAACCACGTGTTTTGATATTCCTGGCTAAAGATTGTTCTGAGAAGAAATCATTTTTAACAAAAACCAACGAGCGTTTTTACAGTTCTTGAGTACGTTAACGTGGCAAAATGTATAACTGGTCGAATAGCATTCGACTTTTAAATGATTGATGAATAAAATCCGATATAAATGAGGAAGCTTCGACACCTATCTCATTTTTTTAGTCCAAAAATGAAATGTTTACATCTACATAATCGGAGACGCCCGTGGAGCGGAAGTTCCACACATGATTTTGAAAGCGGAGCCAGTGGCTCCGATTATGGACATCACCCCCCGTGTAAGTGGATAATGTCTATTAATTGTGCGGAAGCACAATTAGAGTGGTTCTGCCCAGGTTGTGTCTAATGAAAATTTGCAAAATAACCTTTTTTCCAACTCATATCAATTTTGTAAACAGTTTGTTTCGAAAATTGCTGGCATAAATAGAGCTTCTTATTTTCTCTGGTTTTTAATAAGTGTTTTATTTACAGTGCATTCCACGAAGGGTTTAATAGTTCATTAATTTAGCTTAATAACAGAATATTAACATTAGTTTACTAAAATGCAGTTGTAAATTTGCACTTCATACCTATGAGGGACTAGAAAGCCATGAATGGCTTGAGTCGCTCCACAGGCTTGAAATTCTTGTAAAAGCAAATAAATGTTTTGACTAGATTTTTAGATATTTGGGGTTCTACTGATGTTAAAAATGATTCCATCAGTTACATTCTGAGAAAATGATTTTCATAGTTTCCACTATTTAACATATTGAGGAATGACCTCCGCCCATAAAATGCATATTTTTCATCAAATCAAAATAATTTTTGGTACATTGATAAAGAGTCACTAAAGGATCATACCAGTGAAATTTGGTTGATATTCAAAAATTAGATTCTGAGAAAATGATTTGCAAATTTTCCACTATATAATATATAGAGAAATGACCTCTGCCCATAAAATGCATATTTTTCATCAGATCACAATGATTTTTTGTAGACTGATAAAGGGTCACTCAAGTATCATTCCAGTGAAATTTAATTGATATCCATCAGTTACATTCTGAGAAAATGATTTTCAAAGTTTCCACTATATAACATATAGAGAAATGACCTCAGCCAATAAAATTCATATTTTCCATCTGATCAAAATGATTTTTTGTGGACTGATAAAGGATCACTAAAGGATCATACCAGTGAAATCTGGTTGATATCCATCAGTAACATTCAGAGAAAATGATTTTCAAAGTTTCCACTATATAATATATAGAGAATTGACCTCCGCCCATAAAATGCATATTTTCCATCCGATCACATTTTTTTTTGTAGACTGATAAAGGGTCATTCTAGGATCATTCCAGTGAAATTTGGTTGATATCCATCAGTTACATTCTGAGAAAATGATTTTCAAAGTTTCCACTATATAACATATAGAGAAATGACCTCCGCCCATAAAATGCATATTTTCCATCCAATCACAATGATTTTTTGTAGACTGAGAAAGGGTCACCCAAGGATCATTCATGTAAAATTTAATTGGTATCCATTGATAAGAATCTGAGAAAACTCACTTTTTACCATTTTTGGAAATTAGCCACGCCCATAAAATCCATGTTTTTCATTGGATCAAAATTTCTTGAACAACTTTGAAAGAGGGTCACCCAAGGATCATTTCTGTGAAGTTTGGTTGAAATCCATCCAGTAGTTTCTGAGGAGAAGATTTTTAAAGAAAAAGTTTACGACCTGACGCACGCACGCACGGACGGACGGACGGACGGACACACGACGGACACAACGCCATGACAATAGCCCCAGTGGCTTTCAGCCAGTGGAGCTAAAAAAGCTACAGAGATGGATTGTGGGATGAATTACCTAATACCCTCTCTTTGGAATAACCCCTTATAATTCACCTATTAACCTCTTCACTATTTACAAAGTGTAAGTGCATTGTGTCACTTCTCTCTCTATAGCTTTATCTTAGTGTATTTGTCTATGTCTGCCTGTGATTTATCTACATGTACATTTCTGAAAACATTTTACTGCAACTCTTCAAGAAGTGGCATGAGATAAATTTTCCAAAGACCTACAATACAGAATGCTTAGCGTGTTTTACAAGGAGCTTTTTAGGATCAAAAGAATGGAGATATATTCCCGTGTATATCCAAACCTAAAACTATGAATGAAGCAAATTCCATTTCTTATATTTGGCAGTTAGATGTTGAATTAATTTTGAAAACGACCTTGATAGAAAATTTGTCTAATGAACGTTTCCCATGAGTTTTTTGGGATAACTTTAAAAAGTGGCTTGTATGGTTTGACAGGCAGGGGCGTAGCGATAGGCAATATGGTGGATCTGATTTTAATGAGATTGACTTATACCCTGCCTTTGTGCATTTCATCCTTTTTGACGTCATCTTTGTGGGGCGAAATCAGTGACGTCACAATGAACGTTGCATAGCAATCACGCGCAAATTGACGCTTTACGAACATTTTGTGTGTGTGTATTTCCGTTTATTTATCGTCGCTACCGTAGCACATGCCCATATGAGCGACGCCCCCAGAAGACGGTTAGTTGTTACGGGGGTAGTGCAAGAATACATGACGAAACTACTGCTGAGATCCGCCATGGTTCTTTAACGTGCTCGGTGTAAAGCACCGTCTCACGGGGCCTCGGTTTAACGTCTCATCCAAAAGACAATTAGTTTTTATTAGTGTACCAGCCCGGGAATCGAACCCACGCCGCCGAACTCCAATGGTTTTAAAGTCCGTTGCTCTACCAACTGAGCTCATCGGGCACATTTTGTCTCAATTTTGCATTAAAGAAATAGAATAATCGTTTGTTTTTCGAGTGAGATCGATTAATATTTGATTTCGTGAACAAACAAAAGCTATATTTTTGGCTCAGCCACTCGTGAAAATATAGCTTTTGTTGTTCACCCAATTAAATACAAATCGATCTTACACTGAAACAAACGATTATCCTCTTATTATTTTCACACAAAACTCGCTCATCCCACCCATTCATTTTTATTTTTCCAAATAATCACTACAATTAATAACTACATCTTGTCAAATTTCACCATGTCTCACACTTAATATCACCGCGAAATTGACAAGTTGAATGATTTTGAATTGATTTTCGAAAGAAATTGAATGAGTGTGATGAACGAGTTTTGAAAAGTTTTTATGGGAGGTAAAACACTATTGATAATTTCGTTTAAAAGGACGAAATAAGCAATTTGCTTTTACCTCCCTTTAATAAAATCTACGCTTTTTTCTGTTACGTGTCTTCACAGACAGGACAGACGCTGTAAAAGTAAAACCCACGCCAGCCAATAAATTTTGGGAAAGATTTTACTGATTTGAATGAAAGACGATCGTTTTGAACTATCTCGAAACCTTGTTGAAAAAATATCGAACTTTTTTCTAAAATGGAGTTATTGGAGTGAGTGTTTGGAATGAATGGAAGGAGTGCTGAGCGAGTGATTCAGAATGGTCCTGATGGAGGTGAGTGTCAATTTCACGATGTTTCTTACTGTAAGTGATCATTCCTTTACCTTACGGATAGAGGAGAGGGGCTTATTTGATTCTAAGACGGTTTCGAACAACGACGGCGGCACACACCCTTTCCGACATCTGTCTCCCATCATTGGGTGGTAAATTGTAAACCTAAATGGAATGAGACGATGGAGGCTTGGAAAGGGCGCTATGGTAGTAATGGAGAAATGCAAAAACAGTCTATAAGTAGGTGATACAGCCACTGTAATATGACTGAAGGATGTTTAAACTAGATGCAGATAACATTACACATTACAAATGTTGGTTACTTATTCGCAAGTCAAGGGTTCTAATTCCACTATGTTCCTTACGAACGTTCGTAAGGAACATGGCCGCAGTCATAGCGAAGTAGGTACCGCATCGGACTGTCAATGTAGAGGTCCTGGGTTCGATCCCCGACGGCGGTACTCATTCTTTTCGAATATTTGTCTCTCACCAATGGTTTGATAATCTTAGACCTATGTGAGATAATATCTGGAGGCTAGGGAAAGATGTGATGGTTGTACTGGTGAGAGAAATACCAGGAATCAATTGTAAGGTGCTCCAACCGACGCGATATAACTGAAAAGAATGTTGAAAATGGCATTAAACTGCATTCATTTCAATTCACTTTGTAAGGAACATGGTTGAGTAAGAACCCTTGGATTTAGAAGTCTAAACAATTTCGATAACTCATACATAATGAGAACGGTGAATTATGCACAGTTGCTTCCCTTCTTACAAATTTTGAGGGGGTTTATAACGATACTCCGAGCAATTATTGCAATTGATCGATATGATATGAATATGTCTAGAAGATTGATGTGTATTCATACGTATTGCCCCTAAATCGTTTTCTTAGCAAGTACACAATTCGAAATGCAATTTAGGGGGCTACGATAGAAGTAAATTTTTTTTGATACAGTCAATCTTGCTCAAGCAACCACGTTTATTGAGCGACTATTCTTATTTAGCGACCTTTTCAAATTTCCCATCTTCAAATCGAACTATTTTAATAAGTAGACCTTATTGCTCTAAAAAAAAGTTGATAGCCATTTGTAGACCTTACGGGTTAAGCAGGCTGAAACAAGCATGTAGTTATTCTATCTTACTGCTTAAAAAGTTTTTTTTTAATTTTTTTGAATACCGATTTTTTTGATTTACCTGTGCTGGATATGATTTCTTACTTTTCCTTTGGTTCCTTTATATTTGTTACCCATTCAGCAAAAGGTACCTTCTTGCAAGTCCTAGAATTACCTACCCTTGTCAGCCTGAGAGGACTGCGCAAGCTGACATGAGTAATTAATATATTCAAAGGATCCAGGGCCCGTTTTGTTAAACTTCTTAGGAAAAAATTAATCGTAAGTCAAAATCACAAATCGTACCTGGTGTTTTCATTCATGGTTACATTTTGCCTTTCAATATCTCATCGGAATCGTATTAAGAAGACGATTCCAATGAGATAATGCATGGTAGAATTCCATATTTATTTACTTATCTTTAAACAACCTAAATTTTTCACTTACGCAAATTATTGTAAGATGTTTAGTAAATCAGGTCCAAGGACTTTTGTTAGATTATTACTTTACAAATATCCGAATTGTCCTCTTTTCGTTTTTGTTCACATACTTCCATGGAAGTGAATGATTTCACGAAAGGCCAATTTATGGTGAACTACATCGCGATATTGTCTAGTCGGTTGCTTTGGAATTATTTCAAAATAAACTTTATTGATCGTGAAGCTTTGAACGATATCAGAGGGGACATAATAGTATCTCTGATTTCGTTCAATTTAATCAAAATCAGCAAAATTTCCTTACTTCCCTTTGTTGCACATGCCTACCGTTCTATTATACAGTTGTGATGCTTGAAATTTCCTCCGAACCACCAATTCATAGAATTTGTAAAGAGTTTATAGAAGCGTGTTTAAGTTTTTCTTCTTCTTCTTCTTCTTCTTCTTCTTCTTCTTCTTCTTCTTCTTCTTCTTCTTCTTCTTCTTCTTCTTCCGCTCAAGAACAACTCCCTCTCTGGGGCAATTTCGCACTGTCGTTTTAAACATGTGTGGTATAAATGCTAGAGCTCATAGCTAATGAGCAGACGATGTTTTTTCGGGGTGGGATGGGGGTAGGGGTTTTGGGTCGTGTTTGGGGGTAATTGAAAATGCGAGTAAGATTTTCGGTGGCTTCATTAACTGTATTACTTGATGATTTCATCCTTTCAAAAGAAATATCCTCTCAATTCGAATTTAAGGTAGTTGACTCGTAATAATTTGGCATCGTCTTGGAAGTTATGAACCTTAATAGTGTAAACAGAGGTTTCCTAATGATTTTCATTAGGAAACCTCGTTTAACAAATTTGAAAGATCATGTGCCATGAAATGTTTCCGAACTATTACGGTTCAACTACCTTAAGCAAAAAATATTGGGCAGATTATACAAATTGGTAACTTATTTAAACTTCGCAAGGTCACGGGTTGGTCAAGTACTGTCATATTTTAGAATGGATTAAACTCGATGTATTAAAGTAAATATTTTACTGTTTGGAGAGAGTATGGGCACTGTGACTCCGTTCGTTTAAAAAAAGAATAAACAGAACATTCATCGATTTATGATTGAATTTAAGTTGTGTTTATCCAGATTTGTAAAACCTATTCGCTGTTTTTTCATTCCCCAATGAACGCAATTTTAATTTGGTTGCACACAAGAAATGTTTTAGATGTTTAACATTTTTCATCTTCTCTCTTTTTTATTCAAAATATTTTTTTTAAATGTAGTTCATAGAGAATTCAATTAATCCCTTGAATATTTTAGTTTAAAATTCTATCTTTCAGACCGATTCCATCTGACTTGCCCAACAAAATATGAGCCTGTGCGTGACATTTCTAACAATTGGATATGTGCGTGAACGACCAACAATAACCAACATTGACTACCTCGTAGTATAATTAGATGTTTTCCTGACTTTCTAAAGCCACTATAGATGCACAGGCTGACAAAAGTCTTTACTTGGCGCACTTTTGAAATTGTTGGAAATGCCACTCACAGGCTCGTATTCAAATTTTCACCAAGCAAATATTAAGCACAAAAAATATATTCAGTATCATTATAATGATTGAAAATTGAAAAGAAAATGTGTGTTTTTTTCTCTCTCTTTCTTTTATCCGCGTCGATAAATAGAAGTACATGTATATTGTTATTGTCGGACTTATGTCAGTTGGTCACAAAGTCAGATTTCCGTCTGTCCGTTTTTACGGTTGTCAAATAAAAACTATATCATTGTCCATATGTTTGAAAGAAAAGAAATGAAGACTACATATTTCATTAAGACTTTTCTGTTGACTTCATGGTCATCGGTCATCCGATTTCGAGAGGAGCTTGGTCTATTTTCAGCCATTTTTATTTCGACCTGTAATGGAAATAATTTACTGTTTGAAGAGAGTATGGGCACTGTGACTCCGTTCGTTTACAAAAAGAATTAACAGAACATTCATCGATTTATGATTGAATTTAAGTTGTGTTTATCCAGATCTGTATAAACCTATTTGGTGCTTTTTTATTCCCCAATGAACACAATTTTAATTTGCTTGCACACAAGAAAGGTTTTAGATTTTTAACTTTTTTCATCTTCTCTCTTTTTTATTTAAAATATTTTTTTACATGTAGTTCATAGAGAATTCACCTTATGTCTTGAATATTTTAGTTTAAAATTCTATCTTTCAGAACGATTCCATCTGACTTGCTCAACAAAATATGAGCCTGTGCGTGACATTTCTAACAATTTGGCATGTGCGTGAACGAGCAACATTAACCAACATTGACTACCTCGTAGTATAATTAGATGTTTGTCTGACTTTTTAAAGCCACTATTGGGTCTTATCTTTCTACAAAGCGCAAAGTGAAGACACTGGTCAGACTGCAGATGCACAGGCTGGCTAGATTCTGGCGCACATTCGAAAATGTTGGAAATGCCACGCACAGGCTCGTATTCAAACTTTCATAAAGAAAATATTTAGCACACAAAGTGTATTCAGTATCATTAGAATTGTCGAAAATTGAAAAGAAAATTAGTTTTTTCACTCTCTCTCTCTCTCTCTCTCTCTCTCTCTCTCTCTCTCTCTCTCTCTCTCTCTCTCTTTATCCGCGTCGATAAACAGAAGTATAATCATCGACGTTCCCGCTAAAAAGACGTACAGTTACATAAAGTCAATGGAAATTTGATAAAATCTACTAAAATATAAATTTTATTATACTTTTATTGTTTTGATTGAGTTTTCGATCCAGTTACCAAATGTTAATTTTTACAAAAAATACCTGGACCAATCAAAATAATTTGTAGGAAATTGTCTTTCTTTAAGCGTATCGACCAAAGGACTGCCGGAAGTCACAAACCCGGAAACCGATTTCCCGGAAAAATTAGAGAACAAAAATTCATACGCTTATACCCGAAACAAATTCTCTCTGTTTTTACTAAAGGTATTTACACGAAATTTTCAATTCATACATTCAAACCATTAAAAGAGCAATCCAAATTATCATGGAAGATGCCTTTATGTAATTGAACATAGTATGTCTCTTTTCAATCATTTTTTTAATCAGTCAAACATACATACATACATATTCTTTATTTGGCATTAAATAGTTTTACAACATATTCATAGCCTTTACATAAACATTGAACATGAAATAACACACATTGTAAAGGGAGTGTGACGTTTTACGAGAAGTGGCTCGTCATTATGGGGTTGTTTCTCAAAGATGCGCACAGATTTTTGAAGCGTTCGTGTATTTTCGAATCAACCCCGGTAAATGATTAGTTCAAGTTGATTTGATTAAGAAATATCGGATAGATGAAATGCTTGAAGAAGCTTTTTGTGCAAAATGGGTGAAAATTTATTAAACAATTTCTTCTGGTAACTATAGGATAGGTTCGTTGATCCATTGAAAATTCATTATACATTCTAAACACATGGTAACGGGTAACTATTGAGTTGTTCCAGTATATTCATGAATTGTTACGTTCTTTTAGAGCATAAAATATAAATTTTGAAAGATTGAAAAGTACTTTTGTGTTTTTACACGATATAAGTAATTCAAATTTATTTAATGTCGGCCAGTGGCAAAAGTAAGGTTTCATGAATTTTTGTCTAAGATTGTAATAGCGAGGGCATGTCATTAAGAAATGGTACTCATTCTCTACAAGACCCGTATTACATTGTTTACAAATGCGATCTTCTCTTCGGGTCCCTTCTTGTCTTCCTTTCTCGATTTCTAGGTCATGTGACGATAATCTGAATTTTGTTAATGCAACTCGAAATTTGTTTATTTTTATTTTCTTAAGGTAATCTTCAAGTTCGAAATCATGTTTAAATATACAATACATTTCTAATCTGTTTGAGTTATTGATATTTGAGTACCAATTTTGTTTATAGTTATCTAAAATTCTAGTTTTAATCATCTCGATGTTGATAATAAGCGTATTTTGATAAACCCAAATATAGCCCAATCCTAGTTCATTCAATGTCTGTTTTACGTAGTAAGCCCAGTTGTTTCCGCTATAGGAAAGATTGCGATCGGCGTCTTGTTTAAGTTTGTCATATATTATTTTCAAAATATTTGTATTACTAAGTCTAATCAATTTAAGCCAATACTTGAATATAATAATTTTTCTTTGTATTTTCATTGGATATCTGCCTGTTTCACCATAAAGTGCGTCTAAGTTAGTAGATTTTTTAACACATAGAATTTTTCTTAAAAATTTGTTATGTATAATTTCTAAGTCTTTGCACTCCGAGGTTCCGGTCACTTCGGCCCCATAATTTAATATAGACCCAACGATGCTATCGAATAATTGACATTGTTCAGATATGTTCATTTCCAACTGGTTGAAAACAATGAATAGATTGTGTAGTGCAGATGATGCATGTTGAGCAAGTCTCTTCTGTGTTCGATTTATCCTACCATTTTTATAGAAGTAAATGCCTAAGTATTTAAAATATGCAACCAATTCTAGAATATTATTGTTTAGGTTAAAATTATGCTTGGTATGGCGTCCTGATTCAAAAATCATTATTTTTGTTTTGTTGGTATTGATTTTTAAACCCCATGTATCGCAATAGTTACTTAAATCATTTAAAAGCGATTGTAAAGCGGTAGGCGTATGTGCGAATAATAGTAATATAGTAATAATAAACGTTTATACCAACAGAATCATTTTGATTAGGACCAAATAAAGTATGGTTACATGTGACAAACACATTATTTGTCGTGATGTGGACATCTGGCATGCTAAACAGGGACCGAGTATGTCTATTTGCAAAATATTCCATTTAATGAACGAGTATCATACACAGTTCAACAATCCATTTCATACTAAAGGAGAGTTACCTTTCATTCTCCAGTATATGAGAGAATAATGAAAGCAAAATCCATGCCGAAAAAATCTTTCCTTCACAATAGCAAAAGTCCTTTTCTTTAAAAGAGAAACCTTACTTTTTCCTACGGGAAAACCCCTTTTTTTTCATAGTTTCTTGCAATTATTTCAAAGACGATTGGACACGCTTTGTAGTTCAGACACTTGAGAATAAGAATTTAATTAAATGCGATTAATATTATAAGAACAGTGAACATTTTTCAGCAATTTTAAAAAAAATAATTAATGGTATTTAAAAATTTATTTTACTTAGTTATTTTGTTAAAGACTCGAGCGCGATTAGAGAGCTTCAAAAGATAATTATGGTCAAAAATAAGTTTTATTTATTTCAAGGGCGCATAACTCTTGGTCCATTTTCTCTATTTTTCCACGGTGAATTTTTGTCATACTTTAAGCCTGAATGTCCGAAGTATTTTAGTAATTTTTGAAAAGGGCATTTGAGATGCCCCATCATTACTTTTTGAAAAAGAGGAATTTCTTTGATAGTCACTGTAGCCAAAATACATTACAAAATGGCGCCTTCTTTAGTTTCCGACTTGAAATATTGGCTAACTATGCATTATTTGTTTAAAATTATTTGTTCAAAACTAACTTTTTGTAATTGACAACATTTCTACCAAATGTATTACACGAACTATGTCGCATGATTATACGCAGTTACTTGCACAAGCATCATTTTAAGATAGACCCCTTCCTATCTTATGGCCGATTTCCCCACCCACTCAAGAAAACGGACTTTTTTCAATATTTTCTAAACGGGACGGTGAAAGTCATTTAAATTTCAGATATAAAAGGGGAATAACATGTAGTATTCGTTTTTTGGTACCGTTTTTACATTCTTTTTACCCTTGCTTCACACTAGGAATACCTTACGTATGACATATGTTTTTGATAAGGAAGCAAGTGTAGGAATTTGAATCAGATGTCGAAGATTCAGCATGGTCTAAAACTCTTGGCAATACCCCAATACAGTAAACAACATCGTGATATTGAAAAAGTGAATGATTTTTGAATGATTTAGGAATGAAATTGAATGAGTGTGTGGAGCGAGTTTTGAGTGATTTTAATGGGAGGTAATCCAATATCACAAATTTTGTTCAAGTTGAACAAAATTAGCGATATTGATTACCTCCCGTTAAAAAAATGCATACAAGTTCTATACATAGCTTCCCATTTCTTCAAGAAACAATGTTGCGCTAGCAATTTGAATTATGTCAGTGAAATCGCGATTTCTCTCTATTTTTAATGACATTGTTGTTTCTATATTTTTCAATGGGTTTGATCGTTTTTGAATGGTTTGAGTGAGTGATTGGAATGAATGAATGGAGCGCTGAGTGAGCGATTAAGAATGGTATTGATTGAGGTGAATGTCAATTTCACGATGTAATTGACTATAGGTATTAAAATAACATGAAGCGTTCTCCAGTTCCTGTCAGTTGGTAAAATGAGGACTACAATTCCTTATTCAAATTAGAAATATTGTTCTGATGATTCGATATAAAGTCTGGTTATCCAAATTCCGATCATTCAAAAATGGACGCCACAAAAATTCGAAATGGCTACCTAGTATACAGTAGCTTTTCAGGAAAATGGACCTTATTTTCTTTATGATAACACTAAAATTACAAAAGGTGTATCTGAAGATTGCCATGGATAGTATCCTTGATTCAAGATAAATTTCCAACCCATTTTTGTAATATTTAGGATGGCCGCCAAAAATGATTGTTAGGTTTTAACCAATTTCAGACATAGGTTGACCGTATATCTACCTTACTCATAATAAAGGACATAGTATTAAAATCATTCCTTTGATTAGTTGGGAAGATGACCACTGAAAACCAAAAGGTTTTCACGATTGTCGCCCGGAGAATAAATGACCACCAAAGCTCGATAAATAACACATTGAGTGAAACTGCTAAATATTCCCTTTCTTTTATTTTAGAATGATAAAAGCAAATCTAAATTAAACTTATTGTGATGATACAGAAAAAATAAAGCGAATTGAGCTTATTTTTTTTTTATATATTTATCTAACTCTACTATTAAGTACTTAGCCAGTGATATCAAGAATAACTGTAATATTTCAACAAAGACGAATAATAATCAATAAAAAATCATATTAAATGCTTAGTTTGGTTTATAGTGACAATTGTTTGATTGGAAACTAATTCGACAGAGAAATATAATAGAAACCATTACATTACATTTTACAAGACTTAATGAAATAAAATGCTAATAAAAGAATTTTACATATATTGAGACAGTCACCCGATTTTGTCAATGCAAAAAGTCTAAAAACTTGAAGATACAGACGCCCATAAAAATATTCTTTGATTAGTTGATGTAAGGGATTTTGTACCAAAATTGAGTTGATAAAAAAAAAACTTAAAATAGAGATAGAAAAAAATGTGATGGTAACGAATTGTGTGGAAACACTAAAAACCTAGTCACATTCGTGTATGAATCCGCTTCACGTATCATAACAGTGAGAACGTGAATGTCAAAAAAACATTCTCTTCATCTCTTAATAAGATTCCATAATCCTCCTGGTTCGATCCTTGCATTATATTACATGCATTCTGTTTGGAATATCTGTAAAAATAAGCTTTTTTGATTATCAAGAACATGTCAGCTCCTTTTGGTTGTTATTGTTTATCTTTTCAAAACCAATTGTAATAGCATTTTCGGGTTGCAATTATATATGCTTAATATCTTTATTTTAATTACTAAATACTATGAAAATAATTAAAAAAATAATTCAGAAAAATAAAAACGACCAGCACTGTTGAATCTTAAAATATTACCATACATAGCCATTTTGCGAAAAAGAGACCACAATTCAATTAAAATAACTCAAAAGTTTCCATAACTTCAAAGTAAACAACATCGTGAATTTGACAAGATGAATGAGACTGGAATGAAATTAAATGAATGCGTGGAGCGTGTTTTGAGATGAAATTAATGGGAAGTATTCCGATATCGCTAATTTTGTTCAAGATGAAAAAATACCGATATTTATTACATCCGATTAATGAAAAATGCATACATTTGCAATGAATAGATTTCTTTGTCTTCACGAACGCATAATACGCTACTTAACTCAATTTGTCAGAGAAATCGTGGTTTATTTCTACCAATTTTATTTTGAATGTAGTTGTTGATCTTATTACTTTTAGTAATTTTGAAGCGTTTTTGGATGGTTTGAGTGAGTGTTTGGAATGAATGAATGGGGCGCCGCTTGAGTGATTTAGAATGATTTTTGATTGAGGTGAATGTCAATTTTACGATGTTATTAACTGTAACGTTTAACACATAATTAGAGCAAGTTTTATCGTGTTTCATTTTTGAATGGCTTTTTAGAACCTTACAGTAGGTATGATCAGTAAATAGAGTATTTCCGATTTCTTTATTTCTACCGAATAAAGCGATGTTCTATTAGTATTACATCACTTTCTTTAATGCTTTTAGGTGGTTTATCGAGAAATAACGGTAGATTATCACTTGATAATCTGACCGCAAAAGCAGTGAAATTATCAAAAACTTATACCCTGCCTTTGTGCATTTCATCCTTTTTGACGTCATCTTTAAATAAGCGAAATAAGTGACGTCACAATAGACGTTGCATAGCAATCACGCGCAAAATGACGCGCTTTACGAACATTGTGTCTCATTTTTGCATTAAAGAAATAGAATAATCGTTTTTTTTTCGAGTAAGATCGGTTAATAATTCATTTCGTGAACAACAAAAGCTATATTTTCACTCGTGGCTCAGCCACTCGTGAAAATAAAGCTTTTGTTGTTCACTCATTCAAATACAAATCGATCTTACACTGAAACAAACGATTATCTTCTAATTATTTTCACACAAAACTCGCTCATCCCACCCATTCATTTTTATTTTTCCAAAATAATCATAAATGACACATCTTGTCAAATTTCACCATATCTCACACTTAATATCATCGTGAAACTGACAAGTTGAATGATTTTGAATTGATTGTTGAAAGAAATTGAATGAATGTGATGAACGAGTTGAATGGATTTCATGGGAGGTGAAACTCTATTGATAATATCGTTTCAAAGGACGAAATTAGTGATATGCTTTTACCTCCCTTTAATAAAATATACATAATTTTCTGTTACGTGTCATCACTGACAAGGAAGACGCGGTAAAACTAAAACCTACGCCAGACAATAAATTTTCGGAAAGATTTTACTGATTTGAATGAAAGACGATCGTTTTGAACTATCTCGAAATCTTGTTGAAAGAATTTCAAACTTTTTTTTAAGATAGAGTTATTGGAGTGAGTGTTTGGAATGAATGGAAGGAGCGCTGAGCGAGTGATTCAGAATGGTCCTGATGGAGGTGAATGTCAATTTCACGATGTTTCTTACTGTAAGTGATCATTCCTTTACCTTACGGATTGAGGGTAGGGGCTAATTTGATTCTTCGACGGTTACGAACAACGACGGCGGCACACACCCTTTCCGACATCTGTCTCCCATCATTGGGTGGTAAATTGTAAACCTAAATGGAATGAGCAGATGAAGGCTTGGAAAGGATGCTATGGTATTAATGGAGAAATGCAAAAAACAGTCTATAAGTAGGTGATACAGCCACTGTAATATGACTGAAGGATGTTTAAACCAGATGCAGATAACATTACACATTACAAATGTTGGTTACTTATTCGCAAGTCAAGGGTTCTAATTCCACTATGTTCCTTACGAACGTTTTTTTAAGTTACATGACCGCCGTCATAGCGAAATAGGTAACGCATCGGTCTGTCAATCTAGAGGTCCCGGGTTCGATCCCCGACGGCGGCACTCATTTTTCCGATTATTTTACTCTCACCAATCGGTTGATAATCGTAGACCTATGTGAGATAATATCTGGAGGCTAGAAAAGAATGTGATGGTTGTTCTGGTGAGAGAAATGCCAGGAATCCATTGTTAGGTGCTCCAACCGACGCGATATTACTGAAAAAATGTTGAAAGCGGCGTTAAACTCCATTAATTTCAATTCAAATTGTAAGGAAAATGGTTGAGTAAGAACCCTTGGGTTGAGAAGTTGGTTGGTTACGTCTAAACAATTTCGATACCCATACATAATTAGAACGGTGAATTTTGCACAGTTGCAACCCTTCTTACAAATTTTGAGGGGGTTTATAACGATACTAAGAACAATTATTGCATTTGATCGATATGATATCAATATGTCTAGAACATTGATGTCTATTCATACGTATAGCCCCTACATCGTTTTCTTAGTAAGGACACAATTCTAAACGCAATTTAGGGGGCTACGATAAAAATAATTCTTTTTTGATACAGTCAATATTGCTCAAGCAACCACGTTTATAAAGCGACTATCCTTATTGAACGACCTTTTCAAATTTCCCATTTTCAAATAGAAAAAAAATAAGAAGTAGATCATATTGCTTTAAAAAATGTTGACAGCCATTTGTAGACCCTACGGATTAAGCAGGCTGAAACAAGCATGTAGTTATTCTTACTGCTTATAAAGTATTTTTTAGATACCGATTTTTATTTACCTGTGCTGGATCTGACTTCTTCATCGAGAGAGATTAATCTAAGCTGTAAGAACTTGTTTCCCAATCGATAAAAAAATAAATAGGTTTAAACCATCTGATTTCTTACTTTTCCTTTGGTTCCTTTATATTTGTTACCCATCACACAAAAGGTACCTTCTTGCAAGTCCTAGAATTACCTACCCTTGTCAGCCTGAGAGGACTGCGCAAGCCGACACGAGTAATTAATATATTCAAAGGATCCAGGGCCCGTTTTGTTAAACTTCTTACGAATAATTAATCGTAAGTCAAAATCACAAATCGTACCTTGTGATTTCATTCATTGTTACATTTTGCCTTGCAATATCTCATCGGAATCGTCTTAAGAAGACGATTCCAATGAGATAATGCATGGTAGAATTCCATATTTATTTGCTTATCTTTAAGCAACCTAAATTTTTCACTTACGCAAATTATTGTAAGATGTTTAGTAAATCAGGTCCAAGGACTTTTGTTAGATTATTACTTTACAAATGTCCGAATGGTCCTCTTTTCGTTTTTGTTCACATACTTCCATGGAAGTGAATGATTTCACGAAAGGCCAATTTATGGTTAACAACATCGCGATATTGTCTAGTAAGTTGCTTTGGAATTATTTCAAAATGAACTTTATTGATCGTGTAGCGCGAGCTTTGAACGATATTAGTATAATAGTATCTCTGATTTCGTTCAATTTAAACAAAATCAGCAATATTTTATTACATGTTTACCGTTTATCATAAAGTTGTGATGCTTTAAATTTCCTCCGAACCACCAATTCAAAGAATTTATAGAAGCGTTTTAAAGTTCTTCTTCTTCTTCTTCTTCTTCTTCTTCTTCTTCTTCTTCTTCTTCTTCTTCTTCTTCTTCTTCTTCTTCTTCTTCTTCTTCTTCTTCTTCGTCCTATAAAGTACAAGTCCCTCTGGGACAATTTCGTACTGTCGTTTTAAACAAGTGTGGTATGAATGCTAGAGCTCATAGCTAATGAGCAGACGATGTTTGGGTTGGGGTGGGGTAGGGGTTTGGGATCGGGTTTGTGGGTCTATGAAAAGTGCGAGTAAGATTTACGGTGGCTTCATTAACTGTATTACTTGATGATTTCATCCCTTCAAAAGAAATATCCTCTCAAATCGAATTTAAGGTAGTAGACTCGTAATAGTTTGACATCGTCTTGGAATTATGAACAGTGTTAACCGAGGTTTCCTAATGATTTTCATTAGGAAACCTCGTTTAACATTTTGAAAGATCATGTGCCATGAAATGTTTCCGAACTATTACGGTTCAACTACCTTAAGCAAAAAATATTGGGCAGATTATACAAATTGGTAACTTATTTAAACTTCGCAAGGTCACGGGTTGGTCAAGTAGTGTCATATTTTAGAATGGATTAAACTCGAGGTATTAAAGTAAATATTTTACTGTTTGAAGAGAGTATGGGCACTGTGACTCCGCTCGTTTAATAAAAAGTGCTAACAGAACATCCATCGATTTATGATTGAATTTAAGTTGTGTTTATCCAGATCTGTATAAAGCTATTTGCTGCTTTTTGCATTCCCCAATGAACACTATTTTAATTTGCTTGCACACAAGAAAGGTTTTAGATTTTTAACACTTTTCATCTTCTCTCTTTTTTATTTAAAATATTTTTTTACATGTAGTTCATAGAGAATTCACATTATGTCTTGAATATTTTAGTTTAAAATTCTATCTTTCAGAACGATTCCATCTGACTTGCCAAACAAAATTATGAGCCTGTGCGTGACATTTCTAAGAATTTGGCATGTGCGTGAACGTACAACATTAACCAACAACGACTACCTCGTAGTATAATTAGATGTTTGTCTGACTTTCTAAAGACACTATTGGATCTTGCTTTCTACAAAGCGCAAAGTGAAGACATTGGTCAGACTGTGCAGATGCACACCCTGGCAAGAGTCTTTACTTGGCGCACATTTGAAAATTTTGGAAATACCACGCACAAACTCGTATTCAAACTGTCAGCAAGAAAATATTTAGCACATTTTAGCCAAGTCGAACGAAATTAGCGATATTGGATTCTCTCCTATTAACTTCATTCAAACTCGTTCTACCCTCTCATTCCATTCCATTCCAAATTCATTCAAACATTATTCATATTGTCAATTTAACAATGTTGTTAAATGTAAGGGGGGAGGTAAAAATTCCCCTTTTCGCAAAAATACTTTTGACGTACCTTTTCTCCTTTTTTAACTCGAGTATAGCACGATAAAGGGCCGAATGTGGTGTCCGTGGTCTAGAGGTAGAACGTCGGTTTCTTGACTCAAAGTTTCTGAGTTCGATTCCCGGGAGCGGCTATCGATCTTGGTCCTTTAATTGGCCCAGACATTCGACGCAAATACTGGTGAATTTTCCAGGAAGGAGGATCGAGAGGGATTTAATTTCAGTTGGGAAAACTTGTTTCCCATTCGATGTAAAATAAATAGGGCTTATCTAGTGACTCTAATTTCCATCGTGTTCATGTCTCATTTCAGATCTTGTCCTTCACAAAGAGAGAGGGGCAATGGTTTCCGACCACTACTACCCACTTTACCAGCTGGGTGGACAGGGGCTTTGAAAATAATGTGTCCTGCCCAAATACACTACCTACCTCCGGTGGGGCTCGGACCCGCAAGCACTAGGTTACGATTCGAGCACGCTTATCACTCGGTTAACGAGCCATTGCACTTAGCATCTCTTCGAAATTTATGTGGATAGTGTGTTCTCTATCCCATTCTTATAATTTCCTTGTTCCTAATTGGTTGCTGGTTATTCCTAGTACTAAAGATAAGGCATGTCTACAATCGCACCCCACATAATCGATTTAACGCCCGATCATGCTTGTACTAATAAGCCTGTCATAAGCACTATTCATTGGGAGATATTCTCGATGCGCTTTTTGTCAGCCCCATTAGTTCAAGAAGTAAATGACCCGACTTCAAATCATAAATTTTTGATTCAAATAAGATACACGAAGATTCGCTGCCCAGGCTGACAAACTGATTTACAGATCGCTTCAGTCCAAACAACAACAAACAAACAACAACAACAAAAAAAAGAAAAAAAAAAAAAAGAAGAAAAAAAAGAGATAAAAATAGACTGATTGATTAATTAAAGTATTATTATTTGACTATGGAACTCCGACATTCCCCCCCCCCCCATTTTTCTGACATATTTTCGAAGATGGACATCTTAAAAGTCTTAAATACAGCTTGAATAAGCTGTATTTACGACGTTTATGTCTCCCTTCAACGATTTGTCCATTATTTCTTTTTTTAATTTTGTTTGTATTTTACAGATATGAGGTTTTTATATTTGCAGGAATATTTGTTGTTTTACCACAGTTAGAAACATGGTAAAATTGACAAGTTGGATGATTTTAGAATGATAGAGGAATTATATTGCCTTAGTGTGTAGAGCAGGTTCTGAATAAAAGTTAAAAGGGGGGGGCGTTATAAAATACTGCTGATTTTCACCCAAATACGAAATTATCAACATTTTTACATACCTTTAAAAACCTACGTAATTTTATAAATGAAAACAAGGTTTGTGTGTCTTCCAAATCAACATCATCTTAAATAAAAAAAGAGGAATGATTTATTCGATTTGAAAGAAGTTGTATTCGATTGAAGGCAATTTTGGGGCAATTTCAAATGTTTTTTTCATGAATGAATGAACGAATGATTGATTGATTGATTGATTGATTGATCGATCGATCGATCGATCGATCGATCGATCGATCGATTGATTGATTGATTGATTGATTGATTGATTGATTGATTGATTGATTGATTGATTGATTGATTGATTGATTGATTGATTGATTGATTGATTGATTGATTGATTGATTGATTGATTGATTGATTGATTGATTGATTGATTGATTGATTGATTGATTGATTGATTGATTGATTGATTGATTGATTGATTGATTGATTGATTGATTGATTGATTGATTGATTGATTAATGGAGCGTTGATGGAGAGGTTTAGAATGGGATGAGTGTCAATTCCATTATGTTTTAATGAAAGCGACAAAAAGTGGCAGACGGAACGAACAGACACCTTTCAGAGACGGTCAGGAAACTCCTTATATATAGTCTGCGTTTTTAATGAACTGGCAGGGCGGGGCTTAACCGTGACGTAATTTGGCGAGTTTACTTTTCAATAGTTTGGGTTCTTTCAAATTTTAGTCGGTAATCATCGTTAACTCGTGCAAATAACTGTATCCTTAAACCTAAAGGTTTCACGTGCTTTGAGAGAATGAACACATTATATCGTTTGGTTACCAAGTCCTCGTAACTTCAGCTTGTTTGCTGAAGTTACGAGGATTTGGTTACCAATCTACTATTTAAGGTCTCGGGTTATTTATGTCCACTCTCTTTAGAAGTAGGTTATTTTAGAAAAAAGCTGATTTCCCTTAACCTTAAGTGCAGCGACCCGTTACTTAGGCTCCGCCATGCCAGGGCATTAATCATGGATAATACACAGTTAACAACAACGTGAAAATGACATTCATCTCGATCAAAACTATTCCAAATCACTCTCTCAGAGCTCCATTCATTCTATCGAAACACACAATCAAGCTTTTCTTAACGCTCCAAACTCACTAAAAAGATAATATCAACACCCTCATATAAAATAAATAAAGCTAGAAAAATATCGCAAGTTCTTGACATCATTCAAATAAAGCGCCTGGTGGGTTTTCGAAGAAACAGTAAGCTAGCTATTGAACGTGTATGCGTTTTTATTAAAGGGTAAATAAAAAGCGCTTATTTTGTTCATCACCAACATTCACTCAAATCTCGCTCCACACACTCATTAAATTTCACTCCAAACTCATTCACCTTGTCAATTTCACGATGTTGTTAACTGTATAATATCTAGTCGTGTTGATAAATATACAGTTAAGAACATTATGAAATTAACTCTCAACTCACTTTAAATACTACTCAATGATTCACTATCCTTTCGAAACACTTACTCAAATCATTTAGAATACTACGAAATCATTCGAAACGCTTCAATAATTCAATGGTCCCATTGGTTGGCATATATTTCGAATGTTTGAAAAACGTTTGAAAATGGTACCCAGCTTTGCATGTAAGTACATGTGCCACGTACCAATTCTGAAAACGTTTATCGACCAATTATCAGTCGTTTTGTCATCATTTTCGACTAAAATACAAGGCTTGCTTTTGGAAGACAAAGTTTCAGATATGTCAAAAAATGAAAATAGAAAAACGGGCGAGGGTATTTTCTGAAGCCCATTTGCGAAGAACTTATATTGAAAAAAAGATGAAACGCTAATCAAAAGTCAATACCGTTGCTATACTGTGGACACTAGGACAATTTTCGCATCAACTAAAATCACTGGATTTGTGATAAAATTAGTTCTAAACAACTTCAAATATGATTTGTTTTGAACTATGGTCATTTTTATGACATCTGAAATAGCTACTTGACAATTTTAGGGTATGATAAAATAGCCCCCCCTCAATTTGATAACATGATATAGAGAGTTAAAAAAATTCCTTTTCGCTGAGGAATTTGCAGTTAAGAACATCGTGAAATTGACATTAAGCTCGATTACAACCATTCAAAACCTCTTGCCTAGCGCTCCATTCATTCATTCCAAAAACTCAATCAAACCATTCAAAAACGCTCCGAAACCGTTGTTAACCACAAAGCCATTTTCCGATTTGAATCATATAGGGTGTTATATCGCTTTTACTAGATGTGAATAAATAAATGAAGCAAAGAAGCAGACACCTTTCAATGATAATATGTATGAGCCTGTGCATGACATTTTCAACAGTTTGAAATGTGCTTATGCAAAGAATCTGGCCAGCCTGTGCATCTGCACAGTCTGACCAGAGTCTTCGCTTTGAAGTTTACAGATACAGTTAATTACATCGTGAAATTGACATTCGCCTCAACCAAAACCATTCTAAATCGCTCACTCAGCGCTCCATTCATTCATTCCAAACACTCATTCAAACCATTCAAAAGCGCTCCAACCAATTGATAAACATAGAATTAACATCATCATTCAAAATAAATTCGGATAGTTCATAATCGCGATTTCGCTGACATAATTCAAATTGTAAGCGTCTAATAGGTTCTTGAAGATTTAGGAAGCTACCTATAGAAGTTATAAGCATATTGTATTAAAGGGAGGTGAACAATATCGCTAATTTTGTTCATCCTGAACAAAATTTGCGATATTGGATTAACTCCCATTAATTTCACTCAAAACTCGCTCCACACACTCATTCAATTTCATTCCTAAATCATTCCAAAATCATTCACCTTGCCAATTTCACGATGTCGTTAACTGTAGACCAGGTTCAGGTGTGTCTTCAGACAGGTAGCCAATCGTCCTGTTGGAGTGTCTTGTCATCCAAAATTTCTGAATCTCATGCTTGTTTCAAATTGTTGGAAATGTCCCACACAGGCTCATAAACGAAAAAAGAAAAAAACTGTATGCAAAGCAGGATATATTTTTCTTAAGGTTTGCGCCGTTTTGTTATCCTTAAATCTGAGCTAGAACGACTACTCTTGCATTTTCCAGCTGTTCAAATATAGTTTGCATAAAAGTGTGTTTTACTAATATTGTAGGGTACCCCATTACAACATCTTTATTTACTTAACTGAAGCTAGGATGACCAAGCAAAGGTCACACAACAATACAGCAATAAAGTCATCTTACTTTACCGAAATAGAATTGAAGTTACGACTGATATTTTACGACCCGTCTGTCTAGCCTGCTAGCCGTGTGATAAGCGCTAGACTCGAAAGCTGGTGGTTGAGGGTTCGAGACCAATTTGAGTAGGTTTGTGTTATTGGGATGAAAACGTCAAAGACAGTGTGTAAGCACCACGATGGAAGTAAGAGTTCGTCTATTTGTCGTGTTATCGTTAGAGAACTAACTATAACTAACTACAATACTTCCTGCAAAGAAGAGAATCGGGGAAGTGCAACATGTATCGAGTATTGTCGGCGTGTGGACCGCATAGGCTTGTCTGGTTCAAAATTCTAGGACTCAGCCCTGCGTAGATTATATCTACCTAAATATAAGGGTTTTTTTTTACTGATAAATGTACATGTTGCCCGTCTAGCAAAAAGGGAATCATCTTTGGGAACTCCTTAAAATAAATATTTAGTTTCAAAAATCAATGAAAGGAAATCTGTTTATGACGTCATCCTGGCGGCGACGAACATCCTTTCTGTCGAACTTGTATTCTACCAAAAGGTGTGGAAAATCTAAAGGCATGCAGTTAAATCATCGTGAAATTGACACCCATTCCGATCAAAATCATTTAGATTCATTCACTCAGCGCTCCACTCATTCATCCCAAACACTCACTCAAATCGATCATAAACGCTCCAAAATCATTAGAAAAACATTTAAAAGTCGTTCAAGACTTTCACCAATAAATTCAAATAAATCTATTTATTCTACGATTTATTATCTGTTGTGGACTTTGAAGTGCCTGATTGGTCCACGAAGACCTACAAACAGAAAAAAAAAATCGTAAATTTTATTAAAGGGAGGTAATTAATATCGCTAAATTTGTTCATCTTGAATATATATATATATATAATACGTACTTAGTGTTTTGTATCAAAAAAAATATCTAACGAGGTTGGGAGAATTGATAATTGTCGAGGCTCTACACTTAGTACGTATTATATTTATCTTATAACCTCTTTTTGTCTTGTTTTCGTCAATGTTTCCAACTGAAATGCACGTTTCTAAAAATAACTACATGATATTATTGTTCTAAAAATAACTATGTGATATCATAAAAAAATATCATACGGGATGTTATCACAGGGATATTTGTATAGTTATAAGATTAAATTTTATTCGGTATAAGATGTTGAATATACATGATAAAATGCAATTATACATTTCGATAAAAAAAATATATATCACCGTATGTTACATAAATCATGTATGCCACCACCAAACCTGGGTTAACGCAAAAAAGAGATCTTGATCTCTTATTTCCATTGCGGACCTCTGTTAAATACTCTTGCCGCCACGATATGAACGTAAAAAAAGAATACTGTTAAAACTTTTAAAGATATGGGTTAAACCTTCAAACAACTTATCTGCTCCTAAGTTTTGATATAAAATTCTACTTGACCACTACCTGGTTAAAGATTGTTTTATTCTAAATGGTCAGTTCTGTAGTATAGTACATTGTATAAATACTAATACCTTTTATACTAGGTGGCAGCTTCATGTATATACAGGTGTTAGAAAGGAATTGATTAACACAGGTAAGATTATAATTATTCATTTAAATGATTTTGAATACCTTTTAGAATAAATTCGAGTTTTTAAAGCAAACAAAATAAAACCCGCAAATAAACAGTTAACAACATTGCGAAATTGAAAAGATGAATGATTTTTGAATGAAATTGTGTGTGGAGCGTGTCTTGAGTGAAATAAATGTGAGGTAATCCAATACCACTAATGTTGTTCAGGATGAACAAAATTAGCGATATGAATTACCTCCTTTTAATAAAATATGCATGCAAGTTCTATAAATAGTTCCTTATATATTTAAAGACCACTCAGACGCTTGAAATTTCAATTATGTCAGTGGAATCGCGATGTTTTTTTCTATTTTTCTAGCTTTATTCATTTAGAATAAACTTGTTGATTCTATCTTTTTCAATGGATGTGAAGCGTTCTTGAATGGTTTGAGTGAGTGATTTGAATGAATGATTGGAACGCTGAGCGAGTGATTTGGAATGGTTTTGATCGAGATGAATGTCAATTTTAAAATGTTGTCAACTGTACCAACCCTGTGTTCAGGATGATAAATCAATACAAACTGTTTTCGAATTTCATCCCGCTTTGCACGTGCGCTTGGCGGGATATAATTTGCAAGCAGTTTTCAACGCTTTGTTATCATGAACGCAGGACAGTTTTACGATTGTTTCAACAACCCATACTTCAACCTGACCCCATAGCTCATTTCTTTACCCTTCACTGTAGAGTCCCAGGATTATGCATAACCATGATTTTTAGGTGATACAAAATAGCGGAAAATAATTACTTGCTGCGATTAATTTCCCTCTTATCCACAATATTTTCTAACATTGAAGATGGTTTCTATTCAAAGTGGAAACACTTTTCATTGCGTTGGTAAACGCTTTAAATTTGGACCAGTCACAATTTTTGGGGAAAAAAAGCCGACAAAGACCGAAATTAATTTACTACTTTAGCTTAATCGTAACGATAACAGTTAAAAAACACAAGGGTGAATGGTTTTGGAATGATTTTGGAATCAAATTGAATAAGTTCGATGAGAGAGTGTTAATTGAAATTCAAGGGAGGCAATACATTATCGCTACTTTTGACCAAATTGGACAAAATTCTCCATATTTTAGCCACATAAGATGTGCGACATTTTCCGTTTTGTGTCTTCCCGGCCCAATCATACGCTTTAAAATCCATACCAGCCAATAAATCGAGGAAAGATTTTATCGAAGTGAATGAAATGACGATAGTTTTAAACGACTTCGAAGTGTTTTTAAACGATTTTGGAGCGTTTTATAATGGTTTGAGTAAGTGTTTGGAATGAATGAATGGAAAGCCGAGATAGCAATTTTGAATGGTTTTAATCGAGGTAAATGTGAATTTTACAATACTACTTAATGTACTTCAATAAAGAACCGATTCATCGCACATCGATTATGCAACAAGTTCTCACATTTTGGGAATTAAATGTATATTTGCAGCCGTTGAAGTTCTTATAATTGTCAATTTAATATCATCTTTCGAGATGCATGTAAACGAATAAGAAATAACCACATTAATGGGTGCCTCATTAGGCCTGCTCTGCGTTTTGGATGAAATCGTTTGCGAAATAGTTTAAAAAAAAAGATACTTGACTTTACACAAGGACATACGTGCAAAACGGCGTATCATTTTTCAACTTAAGGAAACGCAACTGCATATAATGTACGTTGTTTTTCAAAGTTTCGCATTATTTTATTTTATTTTTTTTATTTTTTTTCGATTTAAGTCTATCTATCAAAAGGTCCATCAGCTATAGGACTTTTTAATCTATAATCATATAAAAGTGATATCCCTAGAAGGTTATGTTTGTACAAGTTAAACAGTTGTAGAAATGCAGAGTAGCTCTAAGTGACGAATTGTTTGAATTTCGAGTTCGATCAAGCTGAAGAATCAAAATATTTGCAATTGATCTTATTTTTCTAAACATTTTCGGTTTTCTCCCACGACTGGCATATATTTAGTGCTCTTATACTTTTAATAGCGAATTTTGATACAATTATTAATAAAATCTGCAGTAACGTGTCGATTTTTTTTTCAACTGACAACAAGCACATCTGTGCTTTCCTGCACATTTCACAACATTGTGAAATTGACATTCATCTTGATCAAAACCATTCCAAATCACTCGCTCAAAGATCCATTTATTCATTTCAAACACTCTCCTAAATCATTCAAAGAACTACCCAAAACCCACAAAAAAATAGAATCAACAAAATGAATTAAAGGTAATGAATTTCGCTGATTTGTTTACTGTGAACAAATATTTGCCACATTGGATTACCTCCCATTAAATTCACTCAAAACTCACTCGTCACACTCGTTCAATTACATTCAAAAATAATTCCAAAATCATTCACCTTGTTAAACTTTACGATGTTGTTTACTGTAAGCATTTGTTCAATTTGAATTAGGGGGCGCCTGTTGAAATACCAACTCCAAATGCGACAGTGACGATATGTAAAATTCAGTTAATAATATCGTGAATTGGACAGGATGAATAATTTTGAATTGAGTTTCTAATGAAATGGAATGAGTGGGAAAAGCAAGATTTAACCAAATTAAAGGGAGGTAATGTAATATCCCTTTTTTAGTCCAATTTGGGCGGAATCCTTGATATTTTATTACCTCCCATCAAATAATGATAAGAAGGTCGTATAAATTACAGTATGAATGACTGACTTTGGAATGATTTTGAAATGAAAAATTGCTTGAGTGCGATGAGTGAGGTTTGAGTGAAATTCAAGATAGGTGATACAGTATCATCGCTGATATCGTCCGAATTTGACAAAAATAGCATTATCCCTTTAATAAAATATACGTTCTTTTTCTGTACTTTTGTCTTGTGGACCAATCAGACGTTTTATAATCCACACGAGACAATAAAATCATGTTTACAATATATGATTTAATCGATATGAAAGAAAATATGATCGCCTTTAACGAGATCGAAGTGTTTTTGAACAACTTCGAGGTATTTTTGAACGATTTAGAAATCGTGGTTTGATTTGATCTGTTTGAAAGAACTGTTGATCGTTTTAAATAAGGTCATTGTGGATTAAAATGTTTATGGGCGTTTTTGAAATCTATAAGTGAATATTTTGAATGAATGAAGGGAGCGGTGAGCTCAGAAACCTTTTAAAACACACCGAACTTGTTAAAAACCATCAACTGTGCTTTCAAATACGACGTAGTTGGAAGATGTAGACTTCACAGCGTCTGATTTGTCCGTAAAGACATCTAGAAGAGAGAGTAGATGTTTTAAAGGGGGTTAATAAAACATCGTTAATTTCGTCCAGTAGGACGAAATTAGCGAATTCGTATTACCTCCCATGGATACCATCCAAAACTCGCCCCCTCCCCCAGCCCCATCATTCAATTACATTACGAAATCATTTCAAATTATCATCTTATAAACTTTACGATGTTGTTAACTGTACATTCAAGAATCATTATAGAATACCACCATTTTTCTTTCAGTGCCTTAACCATGCCATCGTACGAACTGGTATACTTTGACGTCCGAGGACGTGCCGAGCTAGCCAGATGTGTGTTTGCTGCTGCAGGGCAAGACTTTAAGGATACAAGATTAACCGGAGAGCAATGGACAGCACAGAAAGGATGCAACTATCTCTTATTCATTACTTTATATATTTCTATCAGCTACAGAAAGAGGGGCTATTTTGTTTTTGTAATCTGGATATTACATTATTTCTTAAACCCCATGTTGTTTGTACTCATTTGAAACGTCTCATCGAGACGATTCAAATGAGTTCACACAACATAGGGTTTTATTGGGAAATATATATTCTAGACCGGCTTTACCTCGTCTTATCTGGTCCCCTGCTTCTCAGTAATAGTCTATTTAATTCATTTGTTATCAGTGAAATTAATGGTGCGTTTTAATGCTATACCAGCGATACCAGTTGGGGCATGGTGTTTTACATGGGAAGCCTGTAAGTCTTTCTGTTTATCCGTGTGTCAAGCTGTCTGCAATACTTTAACTAAAAGACTTAAAATTGCCAGTGTTTTCGAGTCTATTCAAGCTGCAGTGCACATACTTGGTATGTTGATAGATCTTATTATTCCGCATCTTTGAAGGTCGATTTTCGAAGTCAAACCTTTTGAAAAATACCGTTTCGGGGTGTTTTGCGCATAAATCCTGCTTGAATAACAGTTCTTTAGAAACGTATCTTTATTTTTGAAAAGAAGAGAGTTTTACAAAGCAGTATTTAAATGAAATGTTGCTCGTTTTTACACGATTTAGAACCGTTCATGAACGACGTCGGAGCTTTTTTGAGTGTTTGTAGTGAGTATTTCGGTGCATTGAACGGAGCGTAGAGCTAGCGATTTATATTGGTTTTGACCGAGGTTAATGTCAATTTAAACGATTTTTATAACTGTACATACTTTTGAACGTACGTACACTGTTTTGTTTTAGTAGCGTATGCCACTTTTATTATTTTATACATTCTTATAATCATAATCTTTAAGTTTCTTTGAAAAAATAATTGAGCCGATTTTCTTTTTGTCAAAGTAAGTTTAAATCGAAACGAACCTCTAAAGGCCACTTGGTTTTTGAAGATAAGACTAAGATAAAAAATGTAGAAAGCAACGAATTTGAAGCTAATTTTAGGGTAATTCGACATCAGACACTTCTTGGATTAATTTTTTAGTATTTCTGAGGCCGAACTTTTTGAGTTCCCCAAAAAGTGCCATTTTGTGACTTTTGCAGATGAGGGTTCCTGTGTTTGGCAGTCTACCACAGATACAAAGGACAAAAATTCGAACCCGTTTTTATTTCACAAAACGTCAAATTGCGCGGCTATTCATACAGAAATTAAATATATACATGCATCATAAAAGACTCCAGATATCTGAAAGTTTGGCAAATGCAAGGCGGCCGTTAAGAAGTTCGATTCAGTGAAATCAAAGTCGTTTAATTACAACTTGTTTAAATGACTTTAGTTACGAGATTTTAGAATTACATTGTCGATTTCTTGCCTTCTTGTAGATACACAGTACGGGCAGCTACCTGAGTTAAAAGTCGACGGAAAAGTTCTATGCCAAAGTAACTCAATCGCAAGATTTCTCGCAAAAGAATTAGGTATGTTTGTTGAATTTAAAATTGTGTTTCTACGTAATAGAGTTAAGTACATCGTGAAATCGAATGAGTGAGCGGAGCGAGTTTTGAGTGAAATTAAAGGGAGGTAATTCAATATCGCTTTTTTTGTTCAAGGTGAACAAAATTAGCGATATTTATTACATCCCTTTAATAAAATATGCAGACAGGTTCAATGAATACATTTCTTTGTCTTCACGAACGCATAATACGTTTACAAAATTCAATTATGTCAGTGAAATCGTGGATTTTTAATACCGTTATTTTTTAATGTAGTCGTTGATCTTATCAATTTTAGAGAGTTTGGATCGTTTTTGAATGGTTTGAGTTAGTGTTTGAAATGAATGAATGGACTGTCGATTGAGTGATTTAGAATGGTTTTAATCGAGATGAATGTCAATTTCACGATGTTACTAACTATAGAAACCAAATTAGACTTCTTTGATGAAAGGCTGTTGTCTGAAGCTTGAAATATTCTTGCGCAATCTAGAAATATGTCTAATTTGGATCCCGCTGATAATATCATGGGTAGATCTGTAATCTAAGACATGTTTTCACTCGTGAAATTCATGTTTTCCTCTGCATTCATTGACAGATCGATCGAAATCGAAATAGAAATTCCGTTATTCGTGCGTGTTTTGTTAACTAATGCACGATCAAACATCATCATGCGGGGATTCAAGAGGTATACCCGTTCGAAATCTGAAGCATCTAAGAATACTCTGATGAATGTATGAGTAAAATGTCTGGTTTGCATATTTGATCAGAGCTGTAATTATTACATAACACTAGCCGATCGCGGAATATCATCAAAAAATAACGATTTCTCTTTAACCCCCCCCCTGCACTCCCCTCAAGAGAAGAATCTGGATTCGCGTATGAATTGCTACTATTTCTTTTTTCTTTTTTTTTTTTTGGTTAATGATCCACTTCTTTACTAACATTTGAGCCTGTGCGTGAGATTTCGAACAATTTCAGGTAGGCGCAAAGCAAAGACTCTGACCATCCTGTGCATCCGCACAGTCTGACCAGAGTCTTCACTATGCGTTTAGTAAATAGATAAGGTCTTAAAGTACCTGTAGACCATCAGGTAACTTAATATTTACAGTATGTGGCTGTCTACACTACTCAATAATTGCACCTCACGAATATTTCAAATTGTTGGAAATGTCACGCACATGCTCATATATCTTATATCGCAGGACTTGCTGGGAAGGACAACTTTGAGAATGGAAAATGTGACATGTACGTGGACATGGCTAACGACTTACTTGAGCAATTTGTTAAAGCAGTCTTTGAAAAGGATGAAAACAAAAAGGTCAGTTGCCGTAATGTATCGTCATTATTGTACAGTTAACATAATGGTGGAATTGATATGGTGAATGATATTGGAATTATCTTGGAATAAAATTGAATGAGTGTGCGGGGCGGGTTTCGGATGATTGTAAGAGGAGATAAAACATACTTGATAATTTCGCCCAATTGGACGAAATTAACAAGATCTTTTTACCTCCATTTCATAAAATCTACTTTTATTTCTAAGATTTATGTTTTTTACGAAAAATTCAGACGCATTAAAATAATCACAGGCATGTAAACTCATACAATTACATGATAGATTTGATTTAAATGTTTATAATTTTTTTTTCTGTTTCGAAGCTTTTTTGAACAATTTTTCAGCGTTTTTGAGTGATTGGAGTGAGTTATTGGTATGAATAATGTAGCGCTATGCGAGGGATTTCGATTGTTTTTCATCGCGATTAGTGTCAATTGCACGATGTGATAAACTGTATTAAATGTTCTAGTCAATCTTGATCAAGCGACCACGCTTATTTAGCCACTATTTTGCCAAAATCTCCTTCCTTAACTGAAACAAAACAACAACAACAACAACAAAAAAAAAAAAAAAAAAAACAAGTAGAAATAATTGATCTAAACATTACCATATACTCCTCCTACTTGTAGAAACTCAATAAAATCGTCTCATTGAGACGATTCTAGTGAGTGTTTACAACATAGGATTATTGAGAAAATTATACTAGAAAACATAGTCAATCAAAATCATGTCTATTATTTGTTCACAAAAACTTATACTCAGCGACCATTCTCTTAAACAACCACTTTTTGGCGGCCCCGTAAATTGTTGCATAATACAAAGTTTCTGTTTTTGCACTGCTTCGTCACCATCTGAGTGAAATTGATCTTCACCGCGTTTAACAACGTTTTTAATCACTCACTGAGCGACCCATTCATTTATGCCAATCACTCACTCAAAAAAAAAAAAAAAAAAAAAAAAAAAAAAAAAAACAACCACATGTAGTGCTCCGAAATCGTTCGATAACGTTTGGAATTATTAGTAAGTAAGTAAATGTTTATTTATTATAGTGACATGTGTTTTACATTTTAATTTTAACAATTAAACTGTCATAAATAATGAACACCCGGCCCCAGAGTCACCTTGAATAACTAATATATACGACATAGTTTTTGACCTTGTAGTAGGTAGCAAGCATTAATCGTTCCATATCGTACGACAGAGTCGTACGCTTAGGCCAGAGTAAAGCTTCGTATTATTCTCCTATTCTTAAATAGCTTTAATTGTTAAACAAATTATGGGTGAATAATTAAAAATGGCAAATTAATGGATTATGATAAATCCAAACTAATACTATTACACGGATGTGACAGGGTTTTACTGACCTTGTGACCAAGGACAGTATTCCCACCCCATCCGCATTCATAAGTTCCTGAAACTTGAAATTATTATGTCCGTGTAGTTCCGAATACCAACACCCACAATCGTTGTAAAGCTGTAGCTACGAGGATTCAGAAACACGCTGACCATATCGTTACGAGAAAGTGTCGAAATTGCTTATTAAAAGAGATACCATGTTTGGAGATCTTCGTCGATGTTTCAGATTAAGGAAACCTTAAACGAAACGAAAATAAAGGAAAACAGAATCTAACAAAGTTTATACTGTAAATTTGCCAATACAGTTTTTGGTAAACGAGTTACTACTTTTTTACCACAATCTGTTTTGCTTGTACATAATCATTAAATCTAGGATGTCCAAGAATTAGAAAATATTGATACTTGGTTAATTTACAAAAACGTATTTATCAAACGTCATACCGTAATAATGAAATGAAGAATAACTTTTAAAAAATAATATACATATGTATATATGTGTAGTTTTGCGTCTATATGAAGATGTCAATTATTAAAATTGGTTGGAAAGTTGATTTGAATGAGATATAAAGAGCCGATAGGGATATTAAATGTTTAAAGTATGAGCTTGCTAAAGAGTAAAAGCCTGAAAGGCAATCACCCGTTAACGTCGTTCACACTTTCATTTTTTTTTCACCTCTCTTCTTTTACTTGTAAAAACAATCAAGTTGTAGTATACAAAACGGAGCGTCCTTTTATATAAGCCTTAACTATGAATTTGGCTATCTTTCTCGGCTCTTCACGCAGCAAGAATGTCAGTTTATCTTTTGTACTTAGTGTTTTGTATTCATCACACACGTTGAGTTCTAAGTACAGCTGTCTTTCATCGCTATATCTATCACATTCGGTCACAAAATGCACTTCGTCCTCGATTACGTTGTTGGTACACCGTTTACAGAGTCTCTCTCCATAGGGTTCATTAACGTAGCGACCAGTTTCGACCCTTAACGGGAGTATGCCACATCGTAACTGGGACAAAAGAGATCGTTCGTTTTTACTCAGGTTAAGTTGCAAGTATTTCTCGGTTACAAATGTATATTTGAAGAGTTTATAGGTTCTTAGTTTATTAGTATTCTCGATTTTCGCCAACCACGTATTTGTGTAGTGAGCTCGGACTTTACTCTCAGCGCTAGTTAAATTCACTCGTCGTTTATTGTTATAATAATCTAACATACCGAGCTTTTCAAAAATCTGTTTTATATCACTGCACCAGTTATTTTTGCACACACGATAGTCATATTCGAATACCTTTTTTGTTAGTCTGTTATCGTCCATAGTAAGCAATCGGTTCCAATATCGAAGTATAACAATCCAATGTCTGTATTCACTGGGTAACCAACCAATATCTCCTATGATTGCTGATGTTGGCGCGAATCTATGAACACCAAGAAAGTATCTTATTGCGCGATTCTGAACATTATCAATTGGTTGATGCTGTTTTAACCCCCAACTTGAGGACCCGTAATCTAATATTGGCACCACGCAATTATAATAAAGTTTTTCGAATGACTTATAACCGAGGTGCTTCAAATTATTATTACTATTATTAAAAATGATCACATTTAACCCTTTCCTGTTTTACAAAATTTTAGACCTGTCCAAATTCAAAGGTTTTGCAGACGAAAATTAAAAGTGGATTTAATTTGAAAATTAACCATTCTGTAGGGTAGAAAATAGTGTGTAAAAAGAAGAAATTGTTTCTCACAAACAATTTTCTCTTTTTCTACAATATTTTCTCAATTACAAAATCTTAGGGACGTAAAAACCAGGGATTGGACAGGAAAGGGTTAAAAAGCGCTTTTTTTCATACAGAAGTACGTTCAAAATCCTTTATAAAGGTGTTCAAGGCCCGGGAATTCGTTCAAAACGATATCATTGGCTGGTTATGATTTTAAAGCGTCTTATTCGTCCACGAAGCCATATAAACATAAAAGTGCGTAGATTTTTTAAGGGTGTTAATGAAATATCACTAATATTGTCCAGTTTGGCGCAATTATCAACGATTTTACCTTCCCTCTAAATTATACAAAACTCGCTAATCGCACTTTCTCAATTTAACTCCAAAATCACTCCAAAATCATTCAACATGCCAATTTCGTGATGTTCCATACTGTAATTGTCTATTGATATTTTTTCCAGAAAGAACTTGATTCGAAACTTCAGGATGAGACAATTCCCAAGTTCATGGGATTTTTTGAAAGAGACCTCGGAAATAATGGCGGAAAATACTTCGTTGGAAACTCAGTAAGTTCTATTCATATAGGAAAGTCCCTGCTGTATAACATATTCAACACAAAACTGAAGGATTTTTTACGGGGTACGAGTTAAGCCATTTTAAACATGATTCCTTGGGGCGTTTCCATATTCAAACATGTTTCACAACCACCTGGTACAGTTAGTCACACAATGTAATAGACAATAATTTCGATCAAAACCACTCTAAATTACATTGCTCACTCAGTGCTCACTTCATTCATTCCAAACGCTCACTCAAACCAATCAAAGAACGCCCCAAAATCACAGAAAAATATAATATCAACAACTACATTGAAAAAAAGTAGAGATAGAAAAAATCCCGCTGTGACTGACATCATCAAAATTATACGCGTCTGATTGGTTCCTGAAAGATTGAGAAGCTTTCTATAGAACGTCTATGCATATTTTATACAAGGAAGGTAATTTATAAGGTTAAATTTGTTCATCCAGATCGAAAGTAGCGACATCGGATTAACTTCCTTTTGTTTCGCTTAAAATTCATTCATTACACACCTTCAATTTTGTCAAAAAAAATATTCCAAATCATGCATTCATCTTGTCAATTTCACAATTGATGTTATTCGTAAGCAGTACGAGTATTCTCTGATGGACAAAACAAGAATTTTAATTTTCATTTCTCTTTGTCGATTTTTGCCGTCATTCACTTTTCAATGTCGATATGGGGAAAACAGTTTAAGTTCAATTTTCTTGCCCTTTCGCCAGTTTTCACAAATCTATGAACTAACTTTTCTGAGAATTTTCACTTGCACTGTTTTCTCTACAGTTGACACTGGCTGATTTGGCAGTACAGACCGTGTTCGATACCTTGATGCAGAAGGAGCCAAACGCAATGGATAAACATCCCAAGCTGAAAGCACACCGAGCAGCCTTGCGAGCCGCCCCTAAGATCGGAGCCTATTTGACGAATCGCAAACAAACAGACATTTAGAATCGAAGACGAATTTTTGTCTCTAGTACATTACCTAGTATTTCAATACGACATCGAGGGGTTAGCACAAGACTATTGGAAGTGCCTATATATCTATAGGCACTTACAATAGTGTTGCACTGACCCCTCGACTTGATAGGTACTGTTAAAAAAATCAAGTATCATAGAGGCAATTATACATCGAGGGGTTAGCGCAAGACTATTGTAAGTGCCTATCCATCTGTAGGCACTTACAATAGTGTTGAACTGATCCGTCGACTTGATAGGTCTATATGAACAGGCACTTACATATGTGTTTGCACTAATCAATCGTTTTGTTCCATACTTTTAAAAATATCCAGTAACATAGAGGAGCAAGGCATAGCGCAAGACTACTGTAAGTGCCTATCAATTGTGTGTCTATATATCTACAGGCACTTACAATAGTGTTGCTCTGACCCTCGACTTGTACTCGTTTTTTTAAGAGGAAAAAAACCTTGTGACGTAGAAGTCTCACAATAGATTTGAAAAAAAAAAACTGCAAAGCGAAAAAAGTGACGACTCTGAACAGTGTACACAATCCATGCAGGGTTCATGCTTCGTGCTCACGAGAAGGTACCTTTTCGCGCAACTTCTTGTTAGCACATGGTATGAAAACTGAACGTCATTCAAAGAGTACGAGGTTGTAATTTTTTTCAGATGCAACCGGACGACTATTTGCATTAAAATCCATGACTTTGACATATACAGCTATGTGAATCAAATCTTTTTCATACAAGATTTTTCTAAACTTTTACGATCTCATTTATATTCTTTTAGTCATCGATTATGGTTCAATAAAAAGTTACTGACTCAATAAAACACAACATAGACACTCATTAGTTTAGAAAATATTTGCCCTGAACCTCCGGACACAAACGATAAAACTCCAACGGTATGTATAAAAATGTTATAATCTTCTGACTTTTCCGAAAGAAACGTACATTTTGGATTAAAAAATCTTTTTTCTTATAACCTATTTATAGGGAGTAATATGTTAGTGTCTTAAGGTTAATATAAAAAGTTTTTTAACTAATTTAAATGCTGCTTTTATTTACAAAAAATGACAGTTTACCCAGCTTAACAATCTGTTGAGGCTGCGGACGAGCACAATCAGGTTTTATCGGCTACCAATCCTCTTAAATCCTGCAAAAGATTTGCTCAGCCAAATGGGTCTCTCTGGCATTTTGCGCTTCTGTATAATAGAAAAAAACGGCATATTTCGTCCGAGTTTATACCCCATTCTAGTAATCGGACAGACTGGAAATTATGCACGTTTCTTTGGCAAGAAAATTTGCTCGAACAGTTAAGTCCTTCTTGTTTTTTTCACTATGTAAACATAACCGCAAATCACTATATATTCTGCGTACTTAATGAACTGGCAGGGCGGGGCTTAACCGTGACGTAATTTGGCGAGTTAACTTTTTAAAATCTGGGTTCATTGAAATGTTAGTCTGCAAAAATCGTGTACGGGTGCAAATAACTGTATCCTAAAATCAAAAGGAATCACGTGCTTAGAGAAAGCGAACACATTTCCTCGTTGGGTTACCAAAGCCTCGTAACTTCAGCTTGGACAAGCTGAAGTTACGAGGGTTTAGTTACCAACCTACGCTTAACGGACTCAAGTTAATTTCGTCGGCAATCTTAAGAAGTAAACAATAATGAATAAAGGCTGATTTACCTAAACCTTAAGTGCATCGACCCGTTACTTAGGCTCCGCCCTGCAAGGGGAAAATGTGGATAAAACTAGCGTTACAATTTACATCCGAACAGATTTTTGGCGATTGGTAGCCAATGAAACCCGCAAAATATCAAGTCGATCTGTTTACTAAGCGAGGATTTAAAAAGTGAAAAAAATTATTATTTCAACTCTTTTATACCAATAAAAAACAACGGAAAGACCAGTCGGGCCTAGCTGATTTTTTTCATTTGCTTCGGGGACCGGTATTCGATCAAAGAGGGAAAGTTTTAAGTCGGTCCAATTGCCCGCAGAGGGTGTAAATGGTGACGGAAAAATCAAACTTTTTCGACTTAACTCTAGTGTGAAACACCGCAGATTCAGGTCCATCTTGCCGAACGTAATTGATCCTTTTTTCCTATGCACTATAAGATTATAGACTATAAAGATAAGCTCCGAATCAACTAGTGCGCAATTTATAATATACATTTGATGTAAAATGAATATTATTTTTTTCTACTTTACATTTGAAATCTTATCACAAATACTTATTGCAAAAAAATTATTTTGCATTGACAAGAATGAAATTCGCAATATCCCTAGAGAAACCGTGGATAAAATCCACGGATAAATTATAATAGTACCGCTAATGCTTTTGGTAAACCGCTGATTTTATCCACATAGCAAACAAGGGAGATAACACACAAAAGCCTCCCATTTTAAATCCGTCTGATTACTGGAAAGGGCTGGGAGGGTTTAAACTATGACGAAAACAATTAATTACAGTTAAAAAAAAACTTGAAATTGACATTCATCTCAATTAAAACCATTCTGAATCGCTCACTCACTCTGATGAATGTATGAGTAAAATGTCTGGTTTGCATATTTGATCAGAGCTGTAATTATTACATAACACTAGCCGATCGCGGAATATCATCAAAAAATAACGATTTCTCTTTAACCCCCCCCCCCTGCACTCCCCTCAAGAGAAGAATCTGGATTCGCGTATGAATTGCTACTATTTCTTTTTTCTTTTTTTTTTTTGGTTAATGATCCACTTCTTTACTAACATTTGAGCCTGTGCGTGAGATTTCGAACAATTTCAGGTAGGCGCAAAGCAAAGACTCTGACCATCCTGTGCATCCGCACAGTCTGACCAGAGTCTTCACTATGCGTTTAGTAAATAGATAAGGTCTTAAAGTACCTGTAGACCATCAGGTAACTTAATATTTACAGTATGTGGCTGTCTACACTACTCAATAATTGCACCTCACGAATATTTCAAATTGTTGGAAATGTCACGCACATGCTCATATATCTTATATCGCAGGACTTGCTGGGAAGGACAACTTTGAGAATGGAAAATGTGACATGTACGTGGACATGGCTAACGACTTACTTGAGCAATTTGTTAAAGCAGTCTTTGAAAAGGATGAAAACAAAAAGGTCAGTTGCCGTAATGTATCGTCATTATTGTACAGTTAACATAATGGTGGAATTGATATGGTGAATGATATTGGAATTATCTTGGAATAAAATTGAATGAGTGTGCGGGGCGGGTTTCGGATGATTGTAAGAGGAGATAAAACATACTTGATAATTTCGCCCAATTGGACGAAATTAACAAGATCTTTTTACCTCCATTTCATAAAATCTACTTTTATTTCTAAGATTTATGTTTTTTACGAAAAATTCAGACGCATTAAAATAATCACAGGCATGTAAACTCATACAATTACATGATAGATTTGATTTAAATGTTTATAATTTTTTTTTCTGTTTCGAAGCTTTTTTGAACAATTTTTCAGCGTTTTTGAGTGATTGGAGTGAGTTATTGGTATGAATAATGTAGCGCTATGCGAGGGATTTCGATTGTTTTTCATCGCGATTAGTGTCAATTGCACGATGTGATAAACTGTATTAAATGTTCTAGTCAATCTTGATCAAGCGACCACGCTTATTTAGCCACTATTTTGCCAAAATCTCCTTCCTTAACTGAAACAAAACAACAACAACAACAACAAAAAAAAAAAAAAAAAAAACAAGTAGAAATAATTGATCTAAACATTACCATATACTCCTCCTACTTGTAGAAACTCAATAAAATCGTCTCATTGAGACGATTCTAGTGAGTGTTTACAACATAGGATTATTGAGAAAATTATACTAGAAAACATAGTCAATCAAAATCATGTCTATTATTTGTTCACAAAAACTTATACTCAGCGACCATTCTCTTAAACAACCACTTTTTGGCGGCCCCGTAAATTGTTGCATAATACAAAGTTTCTGTTTTTGCACTGCTTCGTCACCATCTGAGTGAAATTGATCTTCACCGCGTTTAACAACGTTTTTAATCACTCACTGAGCGACCCATTCATTTATGCCAATCACTCACTCAAAAAAAAAAAAACAAAAAAAAAAAAAAAAAAAAAAAAAAACACATGTAGTGCTCCGAAATCGTTCGATAACGTTTGGAATTATTAGTAAGTAAGTAAATGTTTATTTATTATAGTGACATGTGTTTTACATTTTAATGTTAACAATTAAACTGTCATAAATAATGAACACCCGGCCCCAGAGTCACCTTGAATAACTAATATATACGACATAGTTTTTGACCTTGTAGTAGGTAGCAAGCATTAATCGTTCCATATCGTACGACAGAGTCGTACGCTTAGGCCAGAGTAAAGCTTCGTATTATTCTCCTATTCTTAAATAGCTTTAATTGTTAAACAAATTATGGGTGAATAATTAAAAATGGCAAATTAATGGATTATGATAAATCCAAACTAATACTATTACACGGATGTGACAGGGTTTTACTGACCTTGTGACCAAGGACAGTATTCCCACCCCATCCGCATTCATAAGTTCCTGAAACTTGAAATTATTATGTCCGTGTAGTTCCGAATACCAACACCCACAATCGTTGTAAAGCTGTAGCTACGAGGATTCAGAAACACGCTGACCATATCGTTACGAGAAAGTGTCGAAATTGCTTATTAAAAGAGATACCATGTTTGGAGATCTTCGTCGATGTTTCAGATTAAGGAAACCTTAAACGAAACGAAAATAAAGGAAAACAGAATCTAACAAAGTTTATACTGTAAATTTGCCAATACAGTTTTTGGTAAACGAGTTACTACTTTTTTACCACAATCTGTTTTGCTTGTACATAATCATTAAATCTAGGATGTCCAAGAATTAGAAAATATTGATACTTGGTTAATTTACAAAAACGTATTTATCAAACGTCATACCGTAATAATGAAATGAAGAATAACTTTTAAAAAATAATATACATATGTATATATGTGTAGTTTTGCGTCTATATGAAGATGTCAATTATTAAAATTGGTTGGAAAGTTGATTTGAATGAGATATAAAGAGCCGATAGGGATATTAAATGTTTAAAGTATGAGCTTGCTAAAGAGTAAAAGCCTGAAAGGCAATCACCCGTTAACGTCGTTCACACTTTCATTTTTTTTTCACCTCTCTTCTTTTACTTGTAAAAACAATCAAGTTGTAGTATACAAAACGGAGCGTCCTTTTATATAAGCCTTAACTATGAATTTGGCTATCTTTCTCGGCTCTTCACGCAGCAAGAATGTCAGTTTATCTTTTGTACTTAGTGTTTTGTATTCATCACACACGTTGAGTTCTAAGTACAGCTGTCTTTCATCGCTATATCTATCACATTCGGTCACAAAATGCACTTCGTCCTCGATTACGTTGTTGGTACACCGTTTACAGAGTCTCTCTCCATAGGGTTCATTAACGTAGCGACCAGTTTCGACCCTTAACGGGAGTATGCCACATCGTAACTGGGACAAAAGAGATCGTTCGTTTTTACTCAGGTTAAGTTGCAAGTATTTCTCGGTTACAAATGTATATTTGAAGAGTTTATAGGTTCTTAGTTTATTAGTATTCTCGATTTTCGCCAACCACGTATTTGTGTAGTGAGCTCGGACTTTACTCTCAGCGCTAGTTAAATTCACTCGTCGTTTATTGTTATAATAATCTAACATACCGAGCTTTTCAAAAATCTGTTTTATATCACTGCACCAGTTATTTTTGCACACACGATAGTCATATTCGAATACCTTTTTTGTTAGTCTGTTATCGTCCATAGTAAGCAATCGGTTCCAATATCGAAGTATAACAATCCAATGTCTGTATTCACTGGGTAACCAACCAATATCTCCTATGATTGCTGATGTTGGCGCGAATCTATGAACACCAAGAAAGTATCTTATTGCGCGATTCTGAACATTATCAATTGGTTGATGCTGTTTTAACCCCCAACTTGAGGACCCGTAATCTAATATTGGCACCACGCAATTATAATAAAGTTTTTCGAATGACTTATAACCGAGGTGCTTCAAATTATTATTACTATTATTAAAAATGATCACATTTAACCCTTTCCTGTTTTACAAAATTTTAGACCTGTCCAAATTCAAAGGTTTTGCAGACGAAAATTAAAAGTGGATTTAATTTGAAAATTAACCATTCTGTAGGGTAGAAAATAGTGTGTAAAAAGAAGAAATTGTTTCTCACAAACAATTTTCTCTTTTTCTACAATATTTTCTCAATTACAAAATCTTAGGGACGTAAAAACCAGGGATTGGACAGGAAAGGGTTAAAAAGCGCTTTTTTTCATACAGAAGTACGTTCAAAATCCTTTATAAAGGTGTTCAAGGCCCGGGAATTCGTTCAAAACGATATCATTGGCTGGTTATGATTTTAAAGCGTCTTATTCGTCCACGAAGCCATATAAACATAAAAGTGCGTAGATTTTTTAAGGGTGTTAATGAAATATCACTAATATTGTCCAGTTTGGCGCAATTATCAACGATTTTACCTTCCCTCTAAATTATACAAAACTCGCTAATCGCACTTTCTCAATTTAACTCCAAAATCACTCCAAAATCATTCAACATGCCAATTTCGTGATGTTCCATACTGTAATTGTCTATTGATATTTTTTCCAGAAAGAACTTGATTCGAAACTTCAGGATGAGACAATTCCCAAGTTCATGGGATTTTTTGAAAGAGACCTCGGAAATAATGGCGGAAAATACTTCGTTGGAAACTCAGTAAGTTCTATTCATATAGGAAAGTCCCTGCTGTATAACATATTCAACACAAAACTGAAGGATTTTTTACGGGGTACGAGTTAAGCCATTTTAAACATGATTCCTTGGGGCGTTTCCATATTCAAACATGTTTCACAACCACCTGGTACAGTTAGTCACACAATGTAATAGACAATAATTTCGATCAAAACCACTCTAAATTACATTGCTCACTCAGTGCTCACTTCATTCATTCCAAACGCTCACTCAAACCAATCAAAGAACGCCCCAAAATCACAGAAAAATATAATATCAACAACTACATTGAAAAAAAGTAGAGATAGAAAAAATCCCGCTGTGACTGACATCATCAAAATTATACGCGTCTGATTGGTTCCTGAAAGATTGAGAAGCTTTCTATAGAACGTCTATGCATATTTTATACAAGGAAGGTAATTTATAAGGTTAAATTTGTTCATCCAGATCGAAAGTAGCGACATCGGATTAACTTCCTTTTGTTTCGCTTAAAATTCATTCATTACACACCTTCAATTTTGTCAAAAAAAATATTCCAAATCATGCATTCATCTTGTCAATTTCACAATTGATGTTATTCGTAAGCAGTACGAGTATTCTCTGATGGACAAAACAAGAATTTTAATTTTCATTTCTCTTTGTCGATTTTTGCCGTCATTCACTTTTCAATGTCGATATGGGGAAAACAGTTTAAGTTCAATTTTCTTGCCCTTTCGCCAGTTTTCACAAATCTATGAACTAACTTTTCTGAGAATTTTCACTTGCACTGTTTTCTCTACAGTTGACACTGGCTGATTTGGCAGTACAGACCGTGTTCGATACCTTGATGCAGAAGGAGCCAAACGCAATGGATAAACATCCCAAGCTGAAAGCACACCGAGCAGCCTTGCGAGCCGCCCCTAAGATCGGAGCCTATTTGACGAATCGCAAACAAACAGACATTTAGAATCGAAGACGAATTTTTGTCTCTAGTACATTACCTAGTATTTCAATACGACATCGAGGGGTTAGCACAAGACTATTGGAAGTGCCTATATATCTATAGGCACTTACAATAGTGTTGCACTGACCCCTCGACTTGATAGGTACTGTTAAAAAAATCAAGTATCATAGAGGCAATTATACATCGAGGGGTTAGCGCAAGACTATTGTAAGTGCCTATCCATCTATAGGCACTTACAATAGTGTTGAACTGATCCGTCGACTTGATAGGTCTATATGAACAGGCACTTACATATGTGTTTGCACTAATCAATCGTTTTGTTCCATACTTTTAAAAATATCCAGTAACATAGAGGAGCAAGGCATAGCGCAAGACTACTGTAAGTGCCTATCAATTGTGTGTCTATATATCTACAGGCACTTACAATAGTGTTGCTCTGACCCTCGACTTGTACTCGTTTTTTTAAGAGGAAAAAAACCTTGTGACGTAGAAGTCTCACAATAGATTTGAAAAAAAAAACTGCAAAGCGAAAAAAGTGACGACTCTGAACAGTGTACACAATCCATGCAGGGTTCATGCTTCGTGCTCACGAGAAGGTACCTTTTCGCGCAACTTCTTGTTAGCACATGGTATGAAAACTGAACGTCATTCAAAGAGTACGAGGTTGTAATTTTTTTCAGATGCAACCGGACGACTATTTGCATTAAAATCCATGACTTTGACATATACAGCTATGTGAATCAAATCTTTTTCATACAAGATTTTTCTAAACTTTTACGATCTCATTTATATTCTTTTAGTCATCGATTATGGTTCAATAAAAAGTTACTGACTCAATAAAACACAACATAGACACTCATTAGTTTAGAAAATATTTGCCCTGAACCTCCGGACACAAACGATAAAACTCCAACGGTATGTATAAAAATGTTATAATCTTCTGACTTTTCCGAAAGAAACGTACATTTTGGATTAAAAAATCTTTTTTCTTATAACCTATTTATAGGGAGTAATATGTTAGTGTCTTAAGGTTAATATAAAAAGTTTTTTAACTAATTTAAATGCTGCTTTTATTTACAAAAAATGACAGTTTACCCAGCTTAACAATCTGTTGAGGCTGCGGACGAGCACAATCAGGTTTTATCGGCTACCAATCCTCTTAAATCCTGCAAAAGATTTGCTCAGCCAAATGGGTCTCTCTGGCATTTTGCGCTTCTGTATAATAGAAAAAAACGGCATATTTCGTCCGAGTTTATACCCCATTCTAGTAATCGGACAGACTGGAAATTATGCACGTTTCTTTGGCAAGAAAATTTGCTCGAACAGTTAAGTCCTTCTTGTTTTTTTCACTATGTAAACATAACCGCAAATCACTATATATTCTGCGTACTTAATGAACTGGCAGGGCGGGGCTTAACCGTGACGTAATTTGGCGAGTTAACTTTTTAAAATCTGGGTTCATTGAAATGTTAGTCTGCAAAAATCGTGTACGGGTGCAAATAACTGTATCCTAAAATCAAAAGGAATCACGTGCTTAGAGAAAGCGAACACATTTCCTCGTTGGGTTACCAAAGCCTCGTAACTTCAGCTTGGACAAGCTGAAGTTACGAGGGTTTAGTTACCAACCTACGCTTAACGGACTCAAGTTAATTTCGTCGGCAATCTTAAGAAGTAAACAATAATGAATAAAGGCTGATTTACCTAAACCTTAAGTGCATCGACCCGTTACTTAGGCTCCGCCCTGCAAGGGGAAAATGTGGATAAAACTAGCGTTACAATTTACATCCGAACAGATTTTTGGCGATTGGTAGCCAATGAAACCCGCAAAATATCAAGTCGATCTGTTTACTAAGCGAGGATTTAAAAAGTGAAAAAAATTATTATTTCAACTCTTTTATACCAATAAAAAACAACGGAAAGACCAGTCGGGCCTAGCTGATTTTTTTCATTTGCTTCGGGGACCGGTATTCGATCAAAGAGGGAAAGTTTTAAGTCGGTCCAATTGCCCGCAGAGGGTGTAAATGGTGACGGAAAAATCAAACTTTTTCGACTTAACTCTAGTGTGAAACACCGCAGATTCAGGTCCATCTTGCCGAACGTAATTGATCCTTTTTTCCTATGCACTATAAGATTATAGACTATAAAGATAAGCTCCGAATCAACTAGTGCGCAATTTATAATATACATTTGATGTAAAATGAATATTATTTTTTTCTACTTTACATTTGAAATCTTATCACAAATACTTATTGCAAAAAAATTATTTTGCATTGACAAGAATGAAATTCGCAATATCCCTAGAGAAACCGTGGATAAAATCCACGGATAAATTATAATAGTACCGCTAATGCTTTTGGTAAACCGCTGATTTTATCCACATAGCAAACAAGGGAGATAACACACAAAAGCCTCCCATTTTAAATCCGTCTGATTACTGGAAAGGGCTGGGAGGGTTTAAACTATGACGAAAACAATTAATTACAGTTAAAAAAAAACTTGAAATTGACATTCATCTCAATTAAAACCATTCTGAATCGCTCACTCACCGCTCCATTCGCTCTATCCTAACATTCATTCACACCATTCGAAAACGCTCCAAAATGACCAAAAACGATTAGATAAGCTACTACATTCGTAATAATAATCGGTGTTAAAAACCCACGATTTCATTGAAATAATTGAATTTGTAAGCGTATTACGCGTTCGTGAAG